>CM017574.2:6247963-6308395 GCA_007844105.2 Rhamnella rubrinervis | reverse complement strand
AGAGGTTGAAGCTGAGTGGAGTGAATTGCATAAATTTTTTATGTTGTTTGGTATGATGCAAGAAAAAAAAGAAAGATAATAGATGGAAATGTAATTACTTAGGTTTAATAGCTTGGGTTATAAAAGCTTCTATCTCAATCCTTCTAATATCTATAAGTAAGTAAGGAAAGTATTACTTGGATTACTTGATAGATTCTCATTAATCCATTCCTTTCAAACCCCACTCTTTATCAATCTCTTCTATCAAACAATCACCACCCGCCAAATCCCTCCACCACACCACTCACTTCTTAATCTCTTCACTAATACCTCCTATCAAATAAAGGTTAAAAGTAAGTAGATGAAGACATAGTGTACTATTAGACATGTAGTGCCTCTATTCTCTCAGCAAATCAATAATCAGTTTCAATTTTATGAATTTTAGTTAAGGAAAATTCTTCATTAATTATGACAAATAGTATTATTCTTTCATATATATGTAAGAAATCAATTTGGATAGATAGTCAGTCAATTTAATAAAATTTTGGCAACAAATTATAAAAAGAAAAGGACAATTTGATATTATGTCGAAGTTTAGAAGGCAAATTACATATGAGTTAAAATTAAAGATGAAAGTTTGTAATTTCCCCTAATTATTTCACATTTTAAAGTCTCACTCCAACCTTTTTATTATCTTTTTTAATTTTTTTCTTCTCATTAAAGAGAATCTTGATCTTATATATTGTCTAAGTTCTAAAACAACGCCAACATGATTAGGAAAATATTAATTTATTTTTGATAATTTATAAAGCAAAAAAAAAAAAAAATCAAATTTACACATAATCATTAAATTCAACACAATATAAATTTCAAATGCCTGTAGGTTGATTTTTTTTTAGACGTTAGGAGTATTTGTATTGTATTGCTTTGTTTCACTATTCATGCTTTGTAATATTATTTACACAAATATATGTAATATTACCATTCAATTTAATTTTAATGTCTGAGTTAGTCTTGGGTCCAACTTAGGGGAAATTAAGTGGTATGAAGGGTTGATATTTCTTAGTCAATTGTGAAGGGAATGATGAGCGGACCACGTGTGACAGATTTGCTATCGGTTTAGGTGGTGAATTCTAGTATAAGGAGGCTAATGATGACTGTCTCCTTTTAAAATCAATTCAGCATTAAAACAATAAAAGAATGACTTCGAAAGTGTTACAAATGAGTGTGACCCGTAGAAAAAAAATCGACAGTTTTATTACATTCATTTATAAAAATTTAAGTTTAAATTTTAATAAGTTTTGCTATTATTTCAAGTATATTTAATTTTATTTAATACGCCAGATAGAAGGAATATGTTAATAAAATTCTGATAAAAAACTCTATTCTCTAATAAAATTCTGAATCGATAAGATTCACATCAATATTTTTATTATTTATTATTATTATTATTATTTTAAATATTACAAATGCAAAAGATAGCAAAATGAAAGCAAGAGATTTTGCCTGAGACTGAAAAAGGCAGTAAACTTTTTTTTTTTTTTTCCAAGAATTTTATCAACCCTTTTTGAGGGGCAAATCACGTTGTATAATCTTTTTCAAATCCGTTGTATAATCTTTTTTAAGTCCTTATAGGATCCCACTACTTATGGTAAGAAATCAATATTCATAAAAAAATAAAAACATAACATAAAATATGATATATTTACAAAAAGCCCTATTTATTATTGTCTAAGTATATATTGCAGTCAATTAATTAAGACTAATCCTCTTTCATAATACATGTAAGGCCTTAAGGGTGAAAAAAATGCGAAAAAACAAAATCAAGCATTCAATTTTTTCTGCTATGCCAGTGCTTTCAGCAGCATAGTGTCGAAACATAAGCTCTCTTCCAATTTTACAACCAAAAAGTTTATCCAAATCTAGAAAAATATTTCAGCAACATGGTGTTGAAACAAGGGGACGGTGCCGTTTCAACCGCTTAGAAAGGACGCAAAAGAAATAAATTTTGTATTTATAAGGGGACGGCGCCGTTTCAATTTAAAGGAAAAGGAAGAGTTGTTTGGAGGCCCATCCACAGAGAAGCCCAATCCGACCACACCCCATTTAACCTAGACGGTGCCGTTTCAACCGCTTAGAAAGGACGCAAAGAAATAAATGTTGTATTTACATGGCGACGGCGCCGTTTCAATTAAAATCAAAAGGACGGCACGTTTGGAGGTCCATCCTGAGAAGCCCAATCCAAACAAACCCCTATTTAACCTGGACGGTGCCGTTTCAACCGCTTAGAAAACACGCAAAGAAATAGATGTATTTATAGTCTGTCTGGATTCTCCTGCGACTCGTCGAGCACAGAGAGAGAGAGAGAGAGACAGACAGAGAGATAGAAGGAGAGAAAGTATGAGGTCGACGGCGATGGAGTTCTTCGGCGACATGGATGAGCAGGGATCGACAATGGCCATGGACGTGGACGACGTCGATCCATTGGACATTCTCGGCGAGGGGGTCGTATCCGACAACAAGCTCGCCGACGCCGACTTCTTCAACTCCTTCGAAGACGACTTCGATGACGCCGACATCAATTGATCGTCTTCTTCTTCTTCTTCTTTCATAAGCAGTTAGCATGTTATTTTTTATCCAGTGTTTCTTCTGTTATTTTGTAATTCAGAAAAGAAAAGAAAATTTCAATTGAAGGGTTTATTAAAAAGGAAAACACTTTTGTTCAGTTACTCTGCTTCTATTCAATGCACTGATTTGATTTTCTCTATGATGAATGTTTCCGGCTTTATTTATTTTTCTGGGAAAATTATTGGTTAGGCATCGGATGGGTATTTGGTATTTGTTATCTTGCTGGAGGAAGTTGGTTAAACAGTAATTTTTGTTGTTATTGCGGTGCGTTTGCTCACTGGATGCATTTATTTTCTCTTGGGACTTTTAAGAAAACAGAATTACATTTTTTTTTCCTGAAAATATACAAGTAACGATGTCTGTAATTTCTGTGTTGGGATAGTCCTAAACATGAATGGTGTGGTAATGCGACTTTGTACAATTTTGAACTTCAAGGGAACAAGAGATTGAAGTTGTCTATACAATTTTGAACTTCAAGGAACAAGAGATGGAAGTTAATCTGTACAATTTTGAACTTCAAGAGAACAAGAGATTGAAGTTGCTTTACAATTTTTAACTTCAAGGGAACAAGATATTGAAGTTAATCTGTACATTTTTGGACTTCAAGGGAACAAGAGATTGAAGTTATCCCACTTTACGGATGGATCCAAAAAGTTTGTTCTGAATGAGTCTTAGCCTCATTAAGTTGCTGAAATTTCCAATAATAGATGCGTGGGTTGAGCCAGTTAGATGGACTGTGCTCAAATCAAAGATGGTGAGAAACTTTAAGTTGTCCTACTGCTCGAGGGGTAGATCCGAAACTTTGTTATTGCTAAGACTCAAAAAGGTTAAGCTGCTGAGGTTTCCAATCGAATTGATTCAGGGACGAACTTGAAAGACTGTTATAATGAGCATTAAACTTCAAGAAAACACAGGTTGCCTATTTCATGTGGTATAGAAGAAAGCGTTGTTATACAGCACAATGGTGAGTAAGTCGGTAAGGGATGAGAAGCTGAAGGTTTGGAGCGTACCTTTCAGGTTACTGCTTGTAAGATTACCTCGGTGATGCTACCTAACCTGTTACAGACGCATCCCAACCGAGTCAATAGAAGTTGTTGCTGCTTCTCTGTTTGATGTAATGAGAATTATTATGATGAAAGCAGCTTCCATGAGGAGAGAAGAGTTGGATAATCAAGGCTGTCATTCTACTTCAGGAGGGCTTTAGCTTCTTGTCCTTCTTGTGTAGTTCCTCTTTATGTGCTAACAACACTTGCACTCGCAGACGAAGCGGGAATCAGTAAATTGACAATGGTGATAACAAAAGAGAACAGGATTAGCATTCTAATCTTATTGAAGACTAGCATTCTAATCTTCTTGGAGATTGATATATTTAATAATGATACTAGAGCTCGGGGATTGCACATAGAAATCCACATTATGTATTTGTAATTTTCATCCTGCCAAAGTAACTTTTGACATTGGTTATTGTGACACGAGGATAGTGCAGCTTTTGAACGTTTAGGTCTTGAATGGTGCTGTTGAGACCTTGATGCTCACGGGAACAAGAATATCACAGTAAATACGATTAAGTTTTTGCTAATTTTGATCCTCTATTGTTTTTTATATTGATGGAGATTAAAATAGCTAGCCTTGGTGACTGCTATGTTTTTATGCAATTTGTGGTTTGGGACTTGTGATTTTTTTTTTTTTTTTTCAGTTCTGGTGAGTGATTGCAGCGAGTCAATGCTCAGGCTCATGACTTCTTGATCTTGGTGATTTGCCTGCAGGAGGATCATAGAAGGTAGGGGAAAGGGTAAACTACTTGTAACAATAGGGGTGATATCGTTAAATCTTTCAATCTGAACTTGAGTGTGGGACTAAAGAAAGTATCTATATTCTTATGTTTATTAGATTTATGGTTTTGTTTCCAGTAAGAATTAGCTCTTTCCTTTGTATGGGCCAAAAGGAAAAGGAAGAAATTAATCACTTCTTTGTTTCTAATTTAATATTTGAATCAGACCTATCTGCTTGCCTTTATATGTGGTTATAGAGCAGAGACAACTCAGAAATAACTTGGTATTTTAAAATCGATCACATATAAAATTTCTGAAGGATTTACTGTTCGTGACCAGATATTATTTGGTTCTGATGGAAAGGAAAACTAAAAATGCACTTCTCCTGGTTTTTCCTCTGGTAAGTTTTTCTTACTAGAGGAAGCTGGGACTTTTGATTGCATAGAATATGATAATGTGTAATCAAAATAAAAATTGTCAAATTCATGATTTTCCTCAAATTGTTTGGTTAGAAGGGAAACTCGTAGTAAGAGGAAGCTGGGACTTTTGATTACATAGAATATGATAATGTGTTTTCTCCACTATAATGATTGTATTCATAGTAAATTTGTCGACTTGAGGGGAGGATGATACCATTTGAGACCGTTTCTTAGATGCTTCATTGATGGCCGAACTTGTTGCAGGCGTGAAAATACCATCTTCGCAATGTAGTCAATTTGCTCTGCTATTTGATGCATTGGAAGTGAGAGGCGTTGGTCCAATACGTCCTTGAGCAGAATTTGATGACCTGGTGGTGATGGTTACAAAGATGAGATGAGATCCCCTGGATATTTCCCCACAATCACTTCCAGGGCTACAACTCCAAAGGTATACACGTCACACTTCTCATTTGCTCCCACATCGTAAGCAAGGTCTGCAAAGAACTTGGTCTTTCTGTTATTATTTTAATATAAATTATGTGGATACAACTAACTGAAACAACAAAATAATACATGTTTGGTATCTGGTGTTGAGTAAGCTAGCTAAGAATTTGTGTTTGGAAATGAGGTAGGCATCTAGAGAAAGCAACTGGTGTAGAAAATTTTGGAACTAGAAAGTGAATGCTTGTTTTGAAAATAAAATTCCTCCATTCTTAGCACAAAATTAGTAAAGACAAGAGTCTTCCAGGATTGGCCATTTTGCCTTCAAGCACTTCAAAATCTGAAATGACCGAGGAATAATTATTACCCTTGTAAATATAAATCATCGACAACCAAGGTATTCTGCGTAGGTTGTTAAAGTAGATCATATGAATCATTGTCGGTTTATTTCTTACTTGAATGAAATTATGAAGAACAATGGTACTTAACATGAGGGACTAAATCTGAATGGAAAACTTACCTGGAGCTGAATAACCTAAAGTCCCTGCAAATGAACTCCAGCTAGATGATGATTCAGGCACCAGAATACTAGCTGAGCCAAATTCAGCTATGTGAGCTTCATGTGCATCCATAAAGACATTGTTGCTAGATATGTCTCTATGAATTTATAGCTGGTAAGCATTCATGGTAAGCATTAGCTAAACCTTTGACAACATTCACTCTCTTACTCCATTCCAACTCGATTGCTTTTACTTTGTCATTTTAACATATTTGCTATGCTTCCATTTTCCATAAACCCATACACCGAAAATGGGTGTCTTGCATGTGAACAAAATCCTTAGTGCTTAGTGATATTTGGTGTTGGGCTGCTGTCAAAGCATTGATTTCACCTGTGAAAGCTTCTGGACTGGCTGGTTCATCATTCTCATGGAATTTATTTACAGCGACAACTTGATCAGTTGACAGCAATGCTTTATACGCAGTCCCATATTCCCCAACGCCAATGCAATATTTGGAGTCAAAGTTCTCATAACTTTAACTGTCTCCTGATGCATTTTTTTGCCATCATGGTTCCGTGTTGCAAGGAAAGTTTCAGTTGGTTCTTCTTTTGGCTCCTCCACGACCATGTTCATCTCTTTCTTCGGACAGATAAGAATTACCCCAACAATAACGATAAAGAACAAAATTAGAGCGCCTGAGATAGAGATTGTAGATAATACTACAACCCCATTGCTATTCATCGTTTCATGTACAGGGCAAGCCTTAAGACTTGTGTTGTTGCCTCACAACTCTCCCCAGTTCTTTAGGAATCTTCCCCACAAAATGATTGGAGAGATCAAGTAGTAGCTTTCCCAAATTTGAGGTAAAGTACAAGAAATTTTGTCGTTGGAGATGTTCAGAGTTAGATTATGACAGTGTCCCCACTTCAAAGAAAGTTCACCATAGAACTTATTGTTACTAATACACGTACATGTCAATTGTGATATATTCCAAACGTTTCCGATACCTTTCAAGTTTATTTCCTTGTAGCTTAACTCTGACCGAGGTGCTGCAATTTCTCAAGCTTATTGGAATTTTAGACCTTTGAAACTACTATTATTTGCAGAAAACTCTTCCAAGTTTCCCACAAAGACAAGTACTTTCTGGTAGGTTGTCAGACAATTGGTTTTCACCTAATCGGTAATTTTCCAAGTTCATAGGATTGTTCATTTCCAGAGGAACAGAACCGGTGAGTTTGTTCATAAACAAGCCTATATGCGTGAGGGATCTAAGTTTTCCAATTTCCGGAGGTATGGGGTCTGATAGTGTATTGCTTGCTAGTTGTAAGATGTAAATGGAAGCCTCGAAGCTGTCTGGGGCAGGAGCAACTCATGTTAGGTACTGCTGCAGCATCAACTGGTACAAGGAAGATGCATGATTTCATGCATGCTTCGTTAAGTGGAAGGAATGAATCCAGAAAACTTGTTGCCAAAGAGTTCAGAATGGTTAAGTTGCTCATGTTTCCAACGAAGTTAGGAAAAGCTTGTTTTGGATCCAAAAACAAGCTTGTTTTGAATAGAGAGGTTGAAGTTGTCCCACTTTATGAGGGATGGATCCAAAAAGCTTGTTTTGGTCGAGTCTTATTTGCATTAAGTTGCTAAGGTTTCCAATAATAGATGCGTGGATTGAGCCAGTTAGATGGTAATTACTTCTATGCTTTGATGTTACTGATTTTTCATGTTGTGGTTGCATACACATCTTATGGTTGCATATACATCTTGTTAATGTGAAGGTAATGATGAGGGATTGGAGCTGGTGGGACAGATATCATTCATTACTTCATATGTTTTGGTAGTAGGTGGGCAATTGAAGTACGGAGAGGCTAAGGGATCTTTAAAGACAATTTTGTTATTAAAGTTGTTGACATTTTAAAAAGTTTCAAGAGAGAATGAAATGGAAAAGGAAAGAAGCGTACTACAACACCATGATAAACTGAAATAAAATATAAACACATACACACAGCATCATGATCAAACAAGGATTGCAACTAACTGTGTGAACTGGATGTCCAAGTTGGCGGATCAAACAGGTGCTGCAATGTATTAGATCAAGAGGCACTGATAGTGATGGTGATGAAGTTGCCAATTTGTCAGAAACTTGCTTCATAGTTGGCCGCGATTGTGGATTTGCTTGCAGACATGCAAATGCTGTGTTTGCAATGGAGACCACTTTGTTCGCTATTTCATTTCTTGGCGGTGACAGGCGCTGATCCAATACATTCCTAAACAGAATCTGATGACGAACAGCTGGTGACGATGATGATGATCTTAAGGGAAGAGACAAGATAAGATCTCCTGGATGCTTTCCATGATTACTTCCAATGTTACTACTCCGAAGCTGTACACATCGCACTTCTCATTTACTTCCATAGTGTAAGCAAGCTCTACAACGAAACATGTTTTAAGTTAATATTTTCCAATGATTGAGATAAAATATTAGATATTCTAACTTGCCGACAACTCTAAGTATAATAGTATATATTGCAGTCAACTTAATAATTCCATTTACAACACATGTAAGGCCTTAAGGGTGAAAAATAAAATAAAAATCAAGCATACAATTTTGTCTTTGATGTCATGTATATAAATGAAATGAACAAAACATGAGCTGCCTAGTTAATTATCAAAAGGTAAAAATGATAAGCCAGTATTTTAAAAGAAACTGAATCTTACCTGGGGCTGCATATCCAAAGGTTCCACCGAGTGAAGTCCAATTTGATGAATCGGGATCAACAGTTCTAGCTGAACCAAAGTCAGAAAGATATGCTTCATACTCTCCATCCAACAAAACATTCTTGCTTGATATGTCTGTGAACTACGCAAGGACAACATTCATGGTGCATGTAGGATACAGCATTGGCTAAACCTTTGACAACGTTCACTCTCTTAGCCCACTTCAATTCCATTGCCTTTCCATCATCGCTAAGTATCTTTCCTAAGCTTCCCCTTTCCATGAACTCATACACCAAAAATGAGTGTCTTGTATGCAAACAAAATCCATAAAGCTTGATGATATTTCGGTGCCGTATTTTTGTCAAAATATTAGTCTCACTTTCGAAAGCTTCCTCATTGGTCACTCCTCCATTCTCATGATTTTTTTTAACGGCAACAACTTGACCAGTTGACAGCAGTGTTTTATAAACACTCCCATATCCACCAACTCCAATGCAATATTTGGAGTCAAAGTTTTCTGTGGCTTCAATTATTTCTTTATGAACCCTTCTGCCATCGTGACCCCACGCAACAAAGAAAGTTTCATTTTGTGTTACTCTTGGTTCTTCAACGTTGTTCCTTTCCCTTTTCTGACGAATATAAAGCACTCCAACAATGATACAAAATAGCATGAAGATGACCAATATAGAGACTATGACTAAAATTATGACAACTTCATTGCTACTTTGTTTAGATATGGGGCAGGGCTTCAAACTAGAATTGTTGCCGCACAACGCTTTATTATTGCCCACTGAGGCTTCAACGAATGCTTTGTTGGCAGGGAGGGAACCTTCTAACTGGTTGTAGGACATATCAACAGATGTCAAGCTTATCATCTCTTTAAATGACGGTGGAATTGAGCCAGAGAAATTGTTGTGGGAGATGTTGAAAGTTTCAAGCTTACTCAAATGTCCAAGCTGTAGAGGTAGCTGTCCAGTAAGAACATTCTCACTTATGTCAAGATTTTCAAGAGACTGCAAATTTCCAATTTGGAGAGGAACATTTCCACTGAATATGTTATTTCTGAAGTTCAATTTGAGTAGTTTTGAACACTGTTCCAATTGTTCGGGAATTGGTCCACTCAAATTGTTTGTTGAAAGGTCAACTTCTTGAAGTTCAGATAACATTCCGAGTTCTGTAGGAACTTTGCCTGAAAGAATATTATTGTTCAATTTGAGGTTGAACAACAATTTTAATTTCCCTAACTCTTTTGGAATTTCTCCAACCATTAGATTTCTGGACAAGTCAATTAGACGCAATTTAGCAGCATTTCCAAGACCCGAAGGTATTCTACCAGTGATTTTATTGTTGGACATCTTTAGGCTAGCAAGTTTAGGACATTTCCCCCAATTTCCAGTAATTCCACCAACAAACTTGTTGTTGCTTAAGGATATATAAACCAAGTTTGAGTATATTCCAAAATCTTCTGAGATATTTCCTGTTAGTTGATTTCCGTCAAAACGAACTCTGAATAAGGTGCTGCAGTTTCTCAAGCTTTTTGGAATGGAACCTGTAAGGTTGTTATACGATGCTTCAAACCATGTAAGCTTTCCACCAAGACAAATATTTTCTGGAAGATTTCCGGAAATGAAGTTGCTGCCTATTTCGAAGCTTTCCAAATTGGTAAGATTGTTCATTTCTATAGGAATTGAACCTGTGATGTTGTTTATGAACAGCTTTAGGGTAGTAAGGGACCTAAGGTTTCCAAGGGATGCAGGGATTGAACCAAAGAGATAATTTTCGAACAACTGAAGCACGACTAGAGATTTAAGTTGTCCTACTTCTTGAGGGATGGAGCCAACAATATTGTTTTCACTAAGGTCGAAATCCGTTAACTTGCTCAGGTTTCCGATAGATGCAGGGATTGGACCAACGAGATGATTTATATACAAAAAAAGCGTCACGAGAGAGCTAAGTTGTCCTACTTCTTGAGGAATGGATCCAGTAATGTTGTTTTTATTAAGGTCTAAATTGGATAATTTGCTCAGGTTTCCGATGGATGCAGGGATTGGACCACTGAGATTGTTTGAATACAAACCAAGCAACAAGAGAGAGCTAAGTTGTCCAACTTCTTTTGGGATGGATCCAGAAATTTTGTTCTCATAAAGAGATAAAATAGTTAAGCGGCTTAGGTTGCCAATGGACACAGGGATTGAACCTGTAAGATTGTTTTGGTTAACCCAAAACTCCTCAACTGATCCCAACATGCCTATTTCAAATGGAATATTTCCAGAGAGTTGATTCTGACTCAAGTCAAGGTAGGTGAGTCTAGAAAGGTTACTAATTTGAGAAAGTATATTTCCGTAAAGTGAATTGTTATACAAATCAAGGGAGAGTAAGTTGGGAAACGATGAGAAGTTGAAGTATTGGAGCGTACCTTTCAGATTACTGCTAGTAAGGTTAATCTTGGTGACACTCCCAAACTCGTTACAAACAATCCCAATCCATTGGCAGCAGCTACTATGAGAAGAATTAGTAGAAGGTGAAGTGGAATTGTAAGAAGGATGCAAGTTCCATGAGAGATCAAGATAATGATTAGTTGGATTGTGAAGGCTATTTTTCCATTTCAGAAGGGCCTCTGCTTCACTTGTTGTTGCAATTGCAGAGAGACAAGGAGACAATAGAATGAAGATGAGAGTGAAAACAGAGAAAAACAGGAGATTGGTGGAGATTGGCATGGCTACTAAGTTGGGTTGGTTTTTGCACTTCATTCTCTAGTTGGTGGCTGCCTTAAATAGCCTATTTTTGAATCGTGATTTTATTTACTCGTTAGTAAAGTAAGGCTTAAATGCCTATAATAATAATAAAATAAAAGAAAACAATATTGTAAATAAATATCTAAAGTAAGAAATAAAAAGCCGGTCTATGTTATTTTTATTTTTTATTGAATATATGAAACCAGCTACCACCTATTTAATTATAAACAAAAAAGAGAGCTTTCTTTATGATACATTTCGTGAACTTTGCATTATATAAACATGACTACGTATATATCGAATGCTTTATGATCACCCAAAACAATGCTAATTTTTCCAATCCTTGTAAATTAAATGGCTTAATGAGAATTCCGATTTGATGCTATAACTCAATCTTAAAAGATAATTATATCTATAAACCTTAAGGTAGTGGTAGAATATAAAAAACGATGGAAAAATTATTTGTAGTTATTAGTTTTTATTTTATTTATAATAATTTGTAGTTATTAGTTAATTGTACTACTAGCTGCTTGTTCACCAACACGGAGACCAAGACATGTATGCGGTTTTATTGTTTTTCCAAGTAATTAAAGACCAAGACATTCATGCATTAGAAAATACGTACGCCAGTTAATTACTTTGAAGTAGTACGTTCTTGTTTAGTAGAAGATCAGAAAATTAAGTCACCCTGTACCATATTTGTATGTTTATAGAATATTATGCCATTATATATTTACTGTCCCATTTTAATTAATGTCAATGCTAGGCCAACACCCAAGACTGGTTAGCACTCTGTTTTGATGCAAATTTTAACTTTAATTTATTGTTTGTGATTAATTAATTTTCTTCCGATTCTGGTTATTTTAAAGACAAATACTACATGCATTCAATGAATACAATGTGGGAAATTGGTTTTATTAATTAAAATTGATACAAGCGTCGTTAAAAGTCTGACCATACCTCTTTGAGGGGCACATGACGTTATACAATCTTCTTCAAGTCCATATGGGTTGGGGTCCCTATAGGATCTCACCACTACTTATGGTACGGTGTATGAAATCAATATTCAACAATAAGGAAACGAGTTTTTATTGAGAATAAAAATTATTATAACATAAAAATATGATATATTTACAAAAAGCCATATTTATTATTGCTCGCCATCTGTCCCCATGAGAATTCAGTGTAAATAAAATAGATTTGAAAAATCTTCACGTCAAATACCGGGTCTTCTGCTAATCATCCCCAAGAGTAGCAAACAACATTATTAAATTGAAATCTAAAAAGTTAATGCGAATAAATTTCCATGAGATTAGTATTGTTCTTTTGAAAAAGAGTTCAGAATTATTTAACACGGCATGGATAAATTAATTTAACTACCATAGCTGCCTTTTCACCGACACCTAGACCAAGACTTTTTTAACTATAGTTTTTATACTTTTAATATAGTAATAAAATAATTTGTTTATATATATATATTTATACTTTTGATATGATTATACTTTGCATCTCTAATAATTCAGATATTTCTTTTATTAATTGAATTAATTAATTCGTAATTAAAACTTGCTTATTAAACGTAACTAAACTAGTCTCAACAAATGCACTGGATATTAAAATAAAATAAATTAGGTAATGTAGGCATGCTTTGGTGCGCAAATGATCATTGGTGTGGCTTTCTTTGTTCTTCATGTCAATGTGAGGACCAAAAGAACCATAGTTAGCCGTACAATCTTCATGTTTTTAAGGATATGCTATATGGATGTCATGGACTTTGATTTTGAACCATAGCCGTAGCTTGACCTTATATATATATATATATATATTTTTTTTTTTTTCTTGATATGAGACAAGATGAGATCTCCTTTGTTGAACCATGCAAGGCAACCATATTATTATTATTGTTTTCTAATAAAGAATTATTTGAGATATATGACATGTTGAGATCGAACTCAATCGAGTATGGATAAAAAATACTGTAACTTTATTTTTTGACAGATTTGATGGCCTTGATTAATTTTTTAAGTTTGTGCAAACCAATTTTTAAAATGAGTAATACTATTTGTCACCATGGATAACAACATCAGACCCACAATTTATTGATATGGCATTTGATAATTGATTATTAAAAAATGTTTTAATCTGAAAACCACAGGTGCTTGTGGGGCTTAGAGGTGAGGGGGAGAAGGGTAGAAAAGATGGTGGTTGTCGGCGCCCCCCTAAAATCAAGTCACTTGACACACACATGTGATACATTTCGTCTAACACATCGAACAAGAGTTAACGATTTGTGCAATAATATGATGAAATTAGAAACTAAAGGAGGCAATGTATAAATATCGCAATAGTTTAAGAGGTTAGCTGTAATTTAAATTTACTCTTAATTTAGCTATTAGAGGCTGTTTTTTGTGGGACTCATATGCACTTTAGTTGTCGGATTGTCGGTCTATGAGCTTACCCACAAACAACACTTTAGTGGTTGGTCGGTCAGCTGAACCGTATCTCCTTATGGGATCCACATGCACCCGCTTAGTTCATGAGATTACCCCTTAATGGTCGGTCAATCCATGGGACCCATATGCACCTTAGTCCGACCAAGCTATAACTATGATATCAAATAAAACACACCCCATCATAGGGTTAAGTGTCGTCTAAAAGTGCTAACTGAAGATAATCTTTTAAAATCTTTAGCTTAGTTATAAAGGGTGCTTAGAGGCTTGCCACCAATGTTGAACTTCGTATATGGTGCGTTACAATTTGATTTCGATCTAGTACGTGGCTTGAATATTAGCTACTCTATTGTGGTTTAATTACATATTTTATAGTACAGTAAGAAATAAAAAGCCGGTCTATGTTATTTTTATTTTTTATTGAATATATGAAACCAGCTACCACCTATTTAATTAAAAATAAAAAAGAGAGCTTTCTTTATGATACATATCATGAACTTTGCATTATATAAACATGACTACGAATATATCGAATGCTTTATGAAGACCAAAAACAATGCTAATTTTTCCAATCCTTGTTAATTAAATGGCTTGTAGAACTTCTGTTACAAGTGTTGTTATTAATTAAAAACTATTCTTAATCATTAATTTGATCATAAACAATGGTTATACCTTAATTTTAAAAGTTTATCATGTCTAGTAGATTTTTTTTTTTTTTTGCATTTAGCTTTTTTAGATACCAAAATTCTTAATGAGAATTCCGATTTGATGCTATAACTCAATCTTAAAAGATAATTATATCTATAAACCTTAAGGTAGAGATAGAATATAAAATACGATGGAAAAATTATTTGTAGTTATTAGTTAGAAATACAATGGAAAAATTATTTGTAGTTATTAGTTAAATAGATTCGAAGGAGTATTTTATTCAATGATTAAACAAATTTCACCAAAAGAAACTGCCGATCGACCTATGGTGAAACATGTGGATATTGGAAGTAACTTTTTAGGATTAAAAAAGTAAATAATTTATCACTGAAAAAAGGAGTCCAATTATTTCTACATGGTTGAAACCTAAAAGTAGTTACATATATATGTTTTCATATAACTACTTTAGTCATGTTTTTTTTGTAAAAATAAATAAATAAATAAATAAATAAATTGAGAAACATTTGACACGGCATGGACAAATTAATTTAACTGCTTTTTCACCAAGACCCAAACCAAGGCATGACTGCATTAGACAATACTTCAGTTAATTACTTGAAATTAATATGTTCTTCTTTACAAAAAGATATGACAACTGTTCAGGGTGTCTAAGTTGGGAGATCAAACGGGTGATTTTAAGTAATCATATGAAGAGGTTATGTATATTAGTAATGATGAAGTTGATAGCTTCATTGTTGATGCTCTAATTTCCACCAAGTCAATAAATTTTTATACCATATATATATTTGTTAAGATATTTATATAATATATATATATATATATGTATATATATGATGCCCTATTATAAATTGTCACAATTTAATGCTTTCTAGGCCAAGACCAGTTAGTACTCTGTTTTTATGCAATTTTCTCCTTAGGGGCTTGTGATTAATTTGTTTGCGATTCTGGTAATTAATTACATTACATGCATGATCAATATGTAGCTGAGATTCATGTTCGTATATATATATATATATAAGATTTTTATGATGAATTAAATTCAACACAATATAAATTCCAAATACTTGTACGTAATTGCATGTTTTTAGACTTAAGGAGTATTTGTATTGTATTGCTTTGCTTCACTTTTCATGCTTTGTAATATTTACACAAAATATATGTAATATTACTATTCAATTTAGTCTTTGATGTCTGAGTTAGTCTTTGGTCCAACTTAGGGGAAATTAAGTGGTATTAGGATTGATATTTCCTACTCAATTGTGAAGGGAATGATGAGTGGACCATGTCGGATGAATTTGTTATCTGTTTAGGTGGTGAATTCTACTATAATGGCACAAATTTCTAATGATGACTGTCTCTTTTTAAAGCCAATTCAGCATTAAAACAATAAAAGAATGACTTTGTGTGTGTTAGAGAACTGAGATTTCTAAACAACTCTGCTTTCTTACATATGTAATTAATTATGATAATTATCATAAATTTTTATGTTTGACTTTTGAGATTATCATAAATCTGAATGATAATTATGTTGGTTAATTATGCCTGACTTTTGATAACGTGTTGGTATTAAGTTAAAATTGGACTGCTTTGTCACTCTTTTCGGTGAACTATAATTGATGAGGGAATAAAGCATCAACAAAGGTGATTTTTCTGCAAATGTACTTTGTATTTGATTACTGGTTGGGGTTTAATTATAATTGCTAGCTAGGCCAGTTGAGTAGCTGCTTTAAATAAAATAGTTTGTGATTATAATTGTAATTGTTGTGTGTAGGGGATAAGACTACTTCGTATATAGAAGAATATGATTTGAGAATTGATGATAACACTCAGAGAGTTCATACTTTTTATACTTTCAATTTGTTTTTACTTTGCATATATAATAATCTAGATATTACTTTTATTAATAGAATTAATTAATTCCTAATTAAACCTTGCTTATTATTGTAACAAAACTAATCTCAGCAAATTTACCGTTATATTAAAATAAAACCGATTAGCTAATGCAGGCATGCTTTGGTACTGCACATATGATCATTGACGGGTTTCTTTGTTGTTTCCTTTTGAGTGACTTCAATCTTCTATTGGAGCTTTAATTTTTTTCTTATTTTATTTAAAGAATTAGTTATCTTTATCACATGGTTCCCCACTTACCTACCCATGACGATTAAAAAAGGTTAAGTACCAATATGAAAACTACGGGAAATTAGTGATCATTTACATATTAATTTATTTTATTTCCATGTTTTATCTTTTACTATCAATATTATATCCCAATTATAGTTCTTTTTTTTTGTTTGCTTTAATAAAGAAATGTAGGTGTATTACCTTTATATAACCTTTTTTTCCAACTGACATAAGCACACTGAGGATAACCTTTACAATGTTGCCATTTCCTTTTTCATTTTAGTCAAGTGATGGGGAAATTAGGATATCTCAAAATTTGTTTTAAGTGATACGAGGGTCCATATGTTTTGCATATTTTTTTGCTTTTTCCAAAGACTCAGTTTAGTGTTACATGCATTTAGGTTTTAGTCATGATTTTCGCAAATGAATGGATAAATAATTGACACGGCATTGATAAATTAATTTTGTCTAGTAGCTGCTTTTTCACAGAGAAAAAGACAGAGACCAAGACTAAGGTCAAGACCAAGACCAAGACATGTATGTGGTTTTATTGCTTTGCCGTGTAAAATTCCAAGACATGCATGCATTAGACAAGACGTTAAGTACTTTAAAGTATATAATATGTTCTTCTTATACAATCTTATAAGAAGAACATAGTTATATACTGTTCAAAAAAAAAAAAAATACAATCTTCTTCAAGTGCATGGGTTGAAAATAAATACTTGAGGGTTTGGGTCCCTATAGGATCCCACAACTTATGGTACGGGGTGAGAAATCAAATTAAGCCATATTTATTCAACCAAAAACGGAACAAGTTTTTTGTTGAGAATAAAAATTAATATACGCATGCTATAACATAAATATGATATATTCATAAAAGCCCTATTTATCATTGCTTGCCAAGTGTCCCTTTGAGAATTCATTGTAAATAAAGGATAAGGCATTTACAATCATGAACGAAATGATACATTATTAATTCGTAGGATATGAATACATATGGAAAATGGGATAATCAGGTAAAAGCCAAAAAGAATTAAATGGTCTTTCGAGGATAAAAGATGTTGGGATATATATATATATATATATTATGCCATATTATAAATTACCCCAATTTAGTACTCTGTTTTTATGCAATTTTCTCTTAAGGGGCTTGTGACTAATTTGTTTCCGATTCCGGTTATTATTTGAACTCAAAATTAATTCCAAACACTTGTAAGTTTTTAGACTTTAGTAGTATCGATCTGTAATGTGTTCCTTAGCTTCATTTTTCATGCTTTGTGCAAATTAATTGATGTGTGAACTGTTTGTATTTTATTTCATTATTATTTGTTTGCGTAGAAATTTGCTCCATCTCAAACTGTAAATCTCCGCCGTGAATCACTCGAAACCTGTGAAGGAGGAAAAACCATGAAGCTTTGATGGCACCGGTGTGGGGCTGGCCAAAAGACCTCCTAAATTCATTAAGATAGTTTGAGTTTTTGAGTATGCATACCTTTGCTTATAGGAATGTTTGAGGTTAGTTGTCTACATCATGGAGAGGGTTCCAAACCCCAACTGTCATGAATCGTAGGCAAGTTATAGATTTGGTCCTTCTAGAATTGGAAAGTGAATATGGTGCATTAATGATGGATCGTACATTCCTTATTTGGTTCTATCCTCTTCAAATGATGTCCCAACCCATACTAGGAAATACAGCCCTTACCTCCAAATTGGAGTTGGAGCCGAGTCGAATCAGAAGTGCGGACACGGAACCATTTGGCTCGGTTCCACCGGAATGACACGTTGGGCCTGTGAACCAGGTCCATTTCGGTGTGATTTTATCCCATACATTATTATTATTACTATTATTATTATTATTCTGTACCAAATGAATTGAGATTAGATATATAATCTATTACTACCATTAATTATTATTATTTTTTTATCAATTCGAGAAATAAGATCCGAAAATCAAGTCACCAAGATGAAGATAACCCGTGCCTCTGTTTTCCTAGGAAATCAACTACTTAAGTAAAAACAAAAATAAAAAATAAAAAGACTTTATTTTCTTTCATATTTTTAATCTGATTAATATTTAATAAATTCTAATTAACTTGTAAACTAACTAAATTACATATAATTTAATAGAACAAAAAATAAAAAACAGTTGTGTTATCGAACAAGCTTTAAGTTAGTTTGTTATTAAAGATCTTAACAATAAAAAATTACAAAGAGTTGACCCAGTACATTCTTAAGCCGAACTTGATGATCATGAATAGCTTGCGATGTTAACGACGATGACGATGGTAGGGAAAGAGACCAGATGAGATCGTCTGGATGCCTTTCCATGATAACTTCTGGCTGTACACGTTGCTTTTTTACTTCAATTGTATAAGCAAGCTCTTCAGTGGTACATGTCATTTTAAGTTTATATTTTTTTACGATTAAGATAAACTTTTACATATTAATTGTCAATTGCCAATGATAAGTCTAAGTTTTTTACTAAGCTATATATCCTCTTTTATTCACATAAGGCGGGTGGAAAAAAAAACATAAAATATGTATAATATTATTACCATTCAATTCAGTCTATTATGTCTGAGCGTGAGCGTATATACTGTTAGAATTAGTGATCCAAAAGGGGATTATTAAAACGACATAGTTTCAAGGTTTGGTTTGTTGAACCGTGCATTTTGATAAAAGGCAAGCTAAACTACTCCTAAAAGGTTTCAGCTTTCTAATTCCTAATAAGATTCAATCTCAGTCCAAACTTATATATACACTCTAATTTAGAGAAGAAGCATAGAGTTGCAAGTTACAATTGATCTAGTTTCGATATTCTTAGTGTAGCCATAGTACCTTCTTATCTAGAATTGTAGAGGAAAAGTTCTTGATGAAGGGTGGAAGGGGATCTGTTCTGGTTTACATAATTTTAGTGATTATATTGTTAAGAAAAATAATTAAGTGTGTAATTAAAAAAGAAGTAACATAGCAGCAGCTTCAATTAACACAACTTGTGATGAACCTCTATAAAGTTTTGTGTGCATGTGTTCTGTTTTCTTTTAGTTTTATTTTCAAATCCCATATAGGGTACCTAGTAAGTTACAACAATTAAAGTACCCAAAAAATGTGATTGCTAGAGCAAAGCCAGTAATTTAGTGACAATAGAAACTTATTCTGACGACTCAAATAGGTTCGAGCGAATGAAGTCCAATATTTTGACGACTGGGGAAAAATAATTCTAGCCGAACCAAAGATCAGAAAATTAAGTCACCCTGTAACATATTTGTTGGTACATGCGTATGTTTATAGAATTAAAATTATGCCATTATATATTGTCCCATTTCAATGCCAACGCCAGGCCAAGACCCAAGACTTGTTGGCACTCTGTTTCGATGTAAATTTTCACTTTGTATGGTCTGTGATTAATTAATTTGCTTCCGATTCTGGTTATTTTAAAGACAATACTACATGCATTCAATGAATACAAGATGGGAAATTGGCTTTATTAATTAAAATTGATAAAATTGTTACATGCAGATGCATAGTGATAAGGTGATCAATTACTAAAACGAAGACATAGTAATTCACCAAAAAAAGAAGAATGTGTTTTATAGACACTCCCATGGTGATGATCATCACGATGACTGTTGATATTCTTCCTTCGTAATTTGTGTTTATTTCGTCATGATCATCATGGTGACTGTTTTATTTTAATTTTATAATATTGTAATTACTAGTTACTTAGAAATGGAGGGAATGATTAACTGTCCAAAACAGAATCCAGCTAAAGATATAAGGCTAAATTACTATTCTATACACACGGATGAACCGCATTGGGGCCAACTCCGAAGGTCATATCCGTCTTTATATATATATATATATATATATATATAAAACCCCACGCTTGAAGCTCGATGCAGAGCAAGCCCCAATCTCACTAGTGTCATTCCTGGAGGAATTTCAAGCCGGTAAGCTTCTCTCTCTCTTTGTAATTTCCTTCGACACCAAATCTCACTTCATATGGTATATGCTAAGTAAATTTGATTTCTAATTTAATGGATTTTTTTCACGCAGACATTGATTCACTTTCGAATATTCTGCAAAGGGACTGTGCTGCGTGATATGGATCAAAGTTTACAAGGTGTGCTTTTTGCCATGTCATCTTCTTCTTGTTGATTACGACTACTGTTTCTAAACTGCTTCAGTTTAGTTCCCTGCAATTTCGTATTTTGAAAGTAAAATGAAGTCTTGAATTTGATTTAATTTGATTTATAATGAAATAATTTAATCAATTATTCATATGGGTTGGGACTGCAAAAGACTTGGAATCTCAATTATCACCAATTTACAAGCACTTTTTTGGAGACGCTTTTGGTTCAAAGTCATGTGGCTTTTTTAGGAAATGGATTAAATTGTTTGCGGAGTAGGGTCCAGTTCTTCATAGCATTTAGTCCCCAAACAACTTATAACAACGAGGTTGATATTGTTAGAGCCTTCAATGAAAGCTCGAGTTATGTTTGTTAGACTTATGGTCTTGCTTCCAGTTAGAATTTGCTTTATTTTCTTTTTCTTTATAGGACGAAAGGTATCACTTTTATGTTTCCACATTCATATTTGAATGTGTGTGCTAATAGAGCAGGAACGATTCAGAAATCTATTAATAACTTGGTATTTTTAGATTCAATTCAGTATTAAGACATGTAAGATTTCAGAATGATTAACTTTGTGATTGACCACATACTACTTGATATTGGAGGAAAGAAAAAAAAAATTGCATGATTCCTGGTTATTCTCAAATACTGAGTTTTCCTCAAATTTTGTTAGAAAGAAAACCTGTAGTAAGGGAATGTGGGGATTTTTATTACATCGAAAATAAGAATGGATTTTTTCCATTATAATGATTGTATTCATGACTAAATTTGTTGTTTTGAGAGGAGGATGATCCCATTGGAGATAGTTTCTCAGATAATTGCTTCAGTGATGGCCGAACCTGTGGATTTTGTTGCAGGCACGAAAATACTAGATTCGCAATGGAGCAATTTTCTTTGCTACTTGATGCATTGGAGGTGAGAGATGTTGGTCCAATACATCCTTCCTTGAGCAGAATTTGATGATCTGGTGGTGATGATGATAGAGATGAGATGAAAGCCCCTGGAGGCTTCCCCATAATCACTTCCAATGCCACAGCTCCTATGCTATACCCGTCACACTTCTCGTCTGCTCCCACATTGTAAGCATGCTCTGCAAAGAAATTAGTGCTTTAGTTATTATTTTTATTTACATTATGTGGGTACAACTAACTGAAAGAACAAAACAATGCATGTTTAATTTCTGATATTGAGCAAGCACGCTAAGATTTTTGTCTTAAGATGAGGTAGGAACGTAGAGAAAGAAATTGGTGTAGCAAATTTCAGAACTAGAAAGTGACAAAGATTGTAATTGTTTTGAAACCAAATTTGAAAATAAAATTCCTCCATTCTTAGTAACAAAGATAGTAATGATATTTCGGAGTCGTGCTGTTGTCAAGACATTGATTTCACCTGTGAAAACTTCTTGACTGGCTGGTCCATCATTCTCCTGGAATCATTTTACAGCAACAACTTGACCAGTTAACAAAAATGCTTTATACACAATCTCATATCCCCCAACAGCAATGCAATATTTGGAATTAAAGTTCTCTGTGACTTTAACTATCTCCTGATGCACCCTTTTCCCATTATGGTTCCATGTTGCAATGACAGTTTCAGCTGGTTCTTCCTTTGGCTCCTCCACGTTCAACTCTTTCTTTGGGTAGATTATAATGACCCAAACAATAATAATAAAGATTACAATTAGAGTGCCTGGGATGAAGACTGTGGTTAAAACTTCAACTCCACTGCCATTCTTATTTTCGAGTACAGGGCAAGCCTTTATTATTTTCCAAAGTTTCTGTTGTAAAGGCTTTGATGTTTGAAATTGGTCCTTCGAATTGATTATAAGATATGTCAATGGATGTCAAGCTCAACATGTCTTTGAACGCAGACAGAATGGAGCCAAACAGATTGTTATGGGAAAGGTGCAATGTTTCTAGATTTTGCAAATTTCTGAGCTCCGAAGGCAATTCTCCTGTAAGCAAATTGACATGTTGGAGAGAATTCAAGTTCCCAATCTGTAAGGGGATGGATGGCGCTGAATAAGTTCTTTCTCAATCCTTGGGAATTGTTCCACAGAATATGTTTTCTGAAATATCAAGCACTCTGAGTTCGGATGCCATTCCAATCTCTGCAGGAACTTCATTGGGAAGACTATTATTGTTCAATTTGAGGTTGAATAATAATTTTAATTTCCCCAGTTCTTTAGGAATCTTCCCTACAAGATGATTGGAGGAGAGATCAGGGACTTGCAATGTAGTAGCTTTCCGAATTTAAAGAGTAACATACCAGAAATTTTGTTTTTGGAGATGTTCCGCTTAGTTAGATTATGACATTGGCCCCACTTTACCATAGAATTTATTGGATGTTACTCAAATCCATATATTTTAGTTGTGGCTGTATTCCAAATATTTCTGATATCTTTCCCGTAAGTTTATTTCCTTCAGGCTGAACTTTGACAAATCTAAGTTTTCCAATTTCTAGAGGGATGGGGCCAGATAATGTATTACTTGCTAGATGTAACTCTTCGAGCTCAGTCAAGTTCCCTATAGTGGAAGGAATGAATCCAGAAAATATGTTGCCAATTAACTAGTTCTAGATTTGTCAATTTGCCCAAGTTTCCATTGAATGTAGGGATTGAGCCAGTGACTTTCTTCTCATACAAAGAAATGAAGATGAGATTTCCAGTGAGTTTGTTCTTATGATTATTTATATCCAACTCTCACTTTGATACCCAGCAAAAATAAGCCTTTAATTTAATAATTGTATCAGAAAGAGAGAGCATCTTGTTAATGTTCAGGTCTAATGTTGACTAAATCAGGAAGTTGCTTTGAACCATTTTAGAGAAATATTTACTAATAGATCAATTCCAAAGCGCCACCTTCATTGCTCAACTTAGTAAGAAGTTAGATTTCTAGTAAGATGAGGTCTTGCTCAATTTTTAAACCACACAATTTTGCCTTTTTATTTTATTTTTCTTTTTTGGTAGTAGGCGGTCAATTAAATAAGTGGAAAACATTAATATCACGGCCTCACTGAACCAAAAAAGAAAGATGGTCTGAGGTGCTAATTAAAGAAGAGATCTTGAACCTCCATTAAAAAAAATAATTTAGAATATTCAACATTCATGTGTACCCTGAACCAAAAAAGTGTCAAGGAACACTAACAAATTTCCATTAAAAAAGTGTCAAGGAACATAAAAAGATAAAATGATGGTCTGAGCTGCTAAAGAAGTGATCTTGAACCTCCATTAAAAAAAAAAAAATACTTCAGAACATTCAACATTCATGTATACTGTGAACCAAAAAAGTGTCATGGAACACTAGCAATCTTAAAGATGTCGACATTTAAAAAGTTTAAGAGAAAAGGAAATCGAAAAGGAAATAATTAATGCACTACAACGACAGCTTGAAAACTGAAATAAAATACAAACACAAACGCACCACATCATGATCATACAAGGAAAGAATTGCAACTAAATGTGTGACCACTGGATGTGTAAGTTGGCAGATCAAACAGTTGCAATAATGTAATCAAATCGAGAGACACTGACAGTGATGGTGATGAAGCTGCCAATTTGTCAGAAACCTGCCTCATAGTTGGCCTAGATTGTGGATTTGCTTGCAGGCATGCAAATGCTGTATTTGCAATGGAGACCACTTGGTTTGCTATTTGATTCCTTGGGGGTGAGAGGCGCTGATCCAATACATTCCTAAACAGAATCTGATGATGAAGAGCTCGTGACGACGACGATGATGGTAGGGGAAGAGATGAGATGAGATCTCCTGGATGGCTTCCCATGATCACTTCCAATGTTACAACTCCAAAGCTGTACACGTCGCATTTCTCATTTACATCCATCGTGTAAGCAAGCTCTTCAGTGAAACATGTTGTTTTAGGTTAATAATTTCCAATGACTAAGATTGCCTAGGTATATTGCAGTCGATTAATTAAGATTAATCCTCTTTCATATATAATACATGTAAGGCCTTAAGGGTGAAAAAATGGAAAAAAAAAACAAAATCAAGCATTCAATTTTGTATGTTACGCCAAATTTATAAATGAAATGAACAAAACATGAGCTACCTAGATAATTATAAAAAATTGAATCCTTAATCCTCACTTGCAAGCAAGTCTAAGTATAATAGTATATATTGCAGTCAAATTAATAATTAAGCTTAATCCTCTTTTGTAATACATGTAAGGCCTTAAGGGTGAAAAATAAAAAATAAAACAAAATCTAGCATTCAATTTAGATTTTTATTTCAAGTGTATAAGTGAAATGAACAAAACATGAGCTGCCTCATTAATTATCAAAACGTAAAAACGATAAGCCAGTGTTTTAAGGGAAACTGAATCGTACCTGGGGCTGCATAACCAAAGGTTCCAGCGAATGAAGTCCAATTTGATGAATCGGGGTCAACAGTTCTAGCGGAACCAAAGTCAGAAAGATGAGCTTCATACTCTCCATCCAACAAAACATTCTTGCTTGATATGTCTCTGTGAACTATACAAGGACAACATTCATGGTGCATGTAGGATATAGCGTTGGCCAAACATTCGACAACGTTCACTCTCTTAGCCCACTCCAATTCCACCGCCTTTCCGTCATCGCTAAGTATCTTTTCTAAGCTTCCCCTTTCCATGAATTGATACACCAAAAATGAGTGTCTTGTATGCAAACAAAATCCATAAAGCTTGATGATATTTCGGTGCCGTATTTTTGTCAAAATATTAATCTCACTTTCACAAGCTTCCCCATTGGCCACTCCACCATTATCATGAAGTTTTTTCACGGCAACAACTCGACCAGTTGACAGCATTGCTTTATAAACACTCCCATATCCACCAACTCCAATGCAATATTTGGAGTCAAAGTTTTCTGTGGCTTCAACTATTTCTTTATGAACTCTTTTTCCATCGTGACCCCACGCAACAAAGAAAGTTTCATTTTGTGTTACTTTCGGTTCTTCACTGTTGTTCCTTTTTCTTTTTTGACGAATATAAAGCACTCCAATAATGATACAAAATAGCATGAAGGTGACCAATATAGAGACTATGACTAAAATTATGACAACTTCATTGCTACTCTGTTTAGATATGGGGCAGGGCTTCAAACTAGAATTGTTGCCGCACAATCCTTTATTATTACCCACTGAGGCTTCAAAGAAGGCTTTGCTGGCAGGGAGTGAACCTTCTAACTGGTTGTAGGACATATCAACAGATGTCAAGCTTATCATCTCTTTAAATGAAGGTGGAATTGAGCCAGAGAAAATGTTGCAGGAGATGTTGAAAGTTTCAAGCTTACTCAAATGTCCAAGCTCTAGAGGTAGCTGTCCAGTAAGAACATTATCACTTATGTCAAGATTTTCAAGAGACTGCAAATTTCCAATTTGTAGAGGAATATCTCCACTCAATCTGTTACTTCTCAAGTTCAATTTGAGTAGTTTTGAACATTGTTCCAAATGTTTTGGAATTGGTCCACTCAAATTGTTCACTGAAAGGTCAACTTCTTGAAGTTCAGATAACATTCTAAGTTCTGTAGGAACTTTACCTGAAAGATTATTATTGTTCAGTTTGAGGTTGAACAACAGTTTCAATTTCCCAAACTCTTTTGGGATTTCTCCAAACAGTAGATTTCTAGAGAAGTCAATTACACGCAATTTAGGAGCATTTCCAAGATCGGAAGGTATTCTACCAGTGATTTTATTATTGGACATCTCTAGGCTAAC
Organism: Rhamnella rubrinervis; assembly: GCA_007844105.2. Lineage (NCBI taxonomy): Eukaryota > Viridiplantae > Streptophyta > Magnoliopsida > Rosales > Rhamnaceae > Rhamnella > Rhamnella rubrinervis. The sequence continues at coordinate 6,282,122 of CM017574.2, read as the reverse complement.
AAGTTGAGGACATTTCCCCCAATTTCCAGTAATCCTACCAACAAACTTGTTTTTGCTTAAGGTTATATAAACCAAGTTTGAGCATGTTCCAAAATCTTCTGAGATATTTCCTGTTAGTTGATTTCCATCAAGATGAACTCTGAATAAGGTGCTGCAGTTTCTCAAGCTTTTTGGAATGGAACCTGTGAGGTTGTTATACGATGCTTCAAGCCATGTCAGCCTTCCACCAAGACAAATATTTTCTGGAAGATTTCCGGAAATGAAGTTGCTGCCTATTTGGAAGCTTTCCAAATTGGTAAGATTGTTCATTTCTATAGGAATTGAACCTGTGATGTTGTTTATGAACAGCTTTAGGGTAGTAAGGGACCTAAGGTTTCCAAGGGATGCAGGGATTGAACCAGAGAGATAATTTTTAAACAATTGAAGCACGACTAGAGATTTAAGCTGTCCTACTTCTTGAGGGATGAAGCCAACAATCTTGTTTTCACTAAGGTCGAAATCCGATAACTTGCTCAGGTTTCCAATGGATACAGGGATTGAACCAGAGAGATAATTTTCAAACAACTGAAGCACGACTAGAGATTTAAGTTGTCCTACTTCTTGAGGGATGGAGCCAACAATATTGTTTTCACTAAGGTCGAAATCCGATAACTTGCTCAGGTTTCCAATGGATACTGGGATTGAACCAGTAAGATGGTTTATATAAAATCGAAGTATTGTGAGAGATTTAAGTTGTCCTACTTCTTGAGGGATGGAGCCAACGATATTGTTTTCATAAAGGGCTAAATTAGATAACTTGCTCAGGTTTCCGATGGATACAGGGATTGGACCACTAAGATGATTTGTAAACAATTGAAGCACAATAAGAGAGTTGAGTTGTCCTACTTCTTGAGGAATGGATCCAGTAATGTTGTTTTCACTAAGGTCTAAACTGGATAACTTGCTTAGGTTTCCGATGGATGAAGGGATTGAACCAGTAAGATGGTTTGTATACAATCGAAGTATTGTGAGAGATTTAAGCTGTCCTACTTCCTGAGGGATAGATCCAGTAATGTTGTTATCACTAAGGTCCAAATCAGATAACTTACTCAGGTTTCCGATGGATGCAGGGATTGGACCATTGAGATGATTTCTAAACAAATGAAGCAAAATAAGAGAGTTAAGTTGTCCCACTTCTCGAGGAATGGATCCAGTAATGTTGTTTTGACTAAGGTCTAAATTGGATAAGTTGCTGAGGTTTCTGATGGATGCAGGGATTGGACCACTCAAATTATTAATAAACAAATGAAGCAAAATAAGAGAGTTAAGTTGTCCCACTTCTTGAGGAATGGATCCTGTGATGTTGTTTTCACTAAGGTCTAAATTGGATAATTTGCTCAGGTTTCCGATGGATGAAGGGATTGGACCACTGAGATTATTTGTATACAAATAAAGCAACAAGAGAGAGCTAAGTTGTCCTACTTCCGGAGGAATGGATCCAAAAATGTTGTTCTCATAAAGAGAAAAAGATGTTAAGCTGCTAAGGTTTCCAATGGAATTAGGAATTGAACCTGAAAGACTATTATGGGAAAGCCAAAACACCTCAAGAGACGCCAACATGCCTATTTCAAATGGAATATTTCCAGAGAGTTGATTCCAACTTAAGTCAAGGTAAGTGAGTCTAGAAAGATTACTGATTTGAGAAGGTATGCTTCCGTAAAGTGAATTGTTACACAAATTAAGGGAGAGTAAGTTGGGAAACGATGAGAAGTTAAAGTATTGGAGCGTACCTTTCAGATTACTGCTAGTAAGGTTAATCTTGGTGACACTCCCAAATTCGTTACAAACAATTCCAATCCATTGGCAGCAGCTACTATGAGAAGAATTAGTAGAAGGTGAAGTGGAATTGTAAGAAGGAAGCAAGTTCCAAGAGGGAAGAAGAGAATGATTAGTTGGATTGTGAAGGCTATTTTTCCATTTCAGAAGGGCCTCTGCTTCACTTGTTGTTGCAGTTGCAGAAGGACAAGGAGACAATAGAATTAGGATGAGATCGAAAACAGAGAAAAACAGGAGATTGTTGGAGATTGGCATGGCTACTAAGTTGGGTTTTTTTGCACTTGATTCTCTAGTTGGTGGCTCTTAAATAGCCTTTTTTTGAATTGTGATTTTAATAAAGTAAGGCTTAAATGAAAAAAAAGAAAAAGAAAACAATATTTTCTTGTCATGGATAGAAGTTTAGATAAATATCTGTCTAATAAAGTTCCTAATAACCTGTTCGGATTTTTTTTTATATAAATTAATTAAGCAACTAATTAATTTTTAATTGGTTGAATTATAATAGAGCACGGCTCACTCTAAAATAAATTATTTCTATTGATATGTTTCTTTTCTCTTTCTCCATTACAAGTTTTTGATTTTTTTTGGGGTAAATCTCCAATACAAGTTATTTCCTCGAAAAACTTCTTTGTAATAAAAATAAATATGTAAATATAAACATATCAACTCTATATATTAATGTTTTTAAATTGTATTGATGCAAGAATTTCCATGTCCTATTTTTCTTGTATGGTGTAACGCCTTTGTCAGGAACTATGATATGGAAAGCCACAATATTTGAATAATTTGTATTGATGCTAGAATTTCTATGTCCTATTTTTCTTGTTGAGCCCAACGCCTTAGCCAGGAACCAGCCTTTGAAATTGAAAAGCTACAATAATTTTTTTTTTAAATGACTTTAAGACTCTGGGGTCATTTGGGTATTTGTGTGGGTTGGCTACAGATCTCCGCATAGTGCTTGGCTACTTTTTTTTTGGTAACTCTTAGTGCTTGGCTACTTGCTATGTAAAGAAACAAAGAAAAGAGTCATTGCCTCAACTTACGTTTTACCACCGATCACTTATGTCTTAGTGATCCTGACAATGATCACAAGCCTCCAACTCCGTCTCATGAACAACACAAACCACGATTACCATCTCAATTAGAACTTGGATATATCAGTTGTGGAGGACTTTAACCCATTGTCAGACCAACACCGGCGCACCATGGCTGCTATATATATAGTCGACGTTTATTTCAGTCATTTTAGAAAATTTATCATTAAAAAAGGAGAAATAATTATGATTTGGTTGAATTAATGGAGACGCGTTTTTGGAAAAAAGTGTCGCAAGTTCTGTTTTGCTTGAATGACTTTGAAATATGTCCGCCACCCATGTCAGGCATCGACTTTCACTGTGTATGAGAACGAAAGTCATCGAATGAGAGGAAATGAACATCATTTTGGCACCTGTAGGTAGGTGCAGTTTCTACTCTGCTACTCGTTTAGTAATGTGTTTTTTTTTTTCAATTTTATCAAATTAATTCTCTATTGGTTTGCTGGGATTTATTTAATTTAGTTTTTTGAATTAAGATAAATGATTAGCTATCGTCTATTGAAGATTAAAACTGATCAGCTTAGATATCAAAGGTGATACGCGATCAATTCTATATAATGAAGTTTTCTAACTTTATTTCTTAAATTATTCACTTATGACGTTACTTACTATTTATTTTATTAGGTTATATTAACTTGTTGACCAATCAACTTATGCGACATTATTAACGTCAATTAAATAATTTTTTTTAATAAATAAAAAAGGATCTCGATGTCAATAAGCGGGTGTGATGAAACTGTGAGTTTACTTCCACTAGGTCACATCCCTAGATGGGTCAATTAAATAAAATGAAAGTGAAGATATTATACAATTTAATTTTGCTTTTGTTTAAGAAAATTCTTAGTTAGATTGCATTGCCAACCAATCAGTTTTCTTTTATCAACAAAAAAGAAAACCCTACCAAAGAGTATAATTGATTTTAAAATAATACTTTTTTAATTACTTAAAAAAAATTGTAAAACAATAAAATGTATTTTATAGCACCTAAACTTATAAGAATTCAATAAACAATAATATATTATATTAAATTAAGACAATTAAAGTAGATACCTTCATTATATATACTAGAAACTAAATATCGATTTCATTAAAAGAGCTGTAAAAAATTACTCAGTTTATTATCTTTTATATAAGAGATTACATTATCTTCAGTTGATTAATTTGTTCCACAAATAAAATGAAAGTAAATAGGTATGAAAGCAAAGGAACAATTTAAGGTGGATTAATGTCTCTATTATGGCTGCGATATTGGATTATTAAGGTTAATATGATCACAACCCTCCTACTTGATCAAAACTGGCTTGGGAATTTTTGGGGCCTTTTATAAATATTTGAAAAGGGAAATTATATGGACTACCTTTGACATTATGGGTAAATATAATTCGCACCTAAGAACATTGAAATTATATAAATACTAGCTCTGATAGTGTTAAAGTTAACAGTTTGACTTGGTTGACTGATAAAATATCTATTTTTTGTTTAAATGCAATTGTAGTTATGTAAAACGACTAAACTTTGGCTCCCTTGCTGGTTTCAAAATGCTACTTCTTGCGCACTAGCCTTTTTCCTTCTGCAGGCTGCTAGTTTAGTTTGAGTTGTTGCACAAAATAAAGTCTATAGATCTCTTATATACCCTTGAACAACTAAGGAGATATCCAAAATAAATATACATATGGACCAATTAAAAAATGACACATGACACTATAAAAATATATAAGTTAATAATTAATTTAAAATTTTAAAGTACATATGGTCCAATTATACATGTAGCATATAAAAATATATATAATTTGATAATTAAATAATTTTTTTTCCACTTCTCAATTGCTTCTTCTTCCTTTCTTTTTTCTTTCACTTCTTCGTCACTTCTTTCTTTCTTTCCTTTTTCCATTTTTTTTTCTCTTCTCCGTCACTTCTTCTTCCTTTCTTTTTTTCTCTTCTCAGTCGCTGCTTCTTCCTTTTCTTTTTTCTTTTTTTTCTTTTTTCTCTTCTACATCACTTTTCTTCTTCCTTTCTTTTTTCCTTTTTTTCTTTTTTCTTTTCGCTATCACTTTCCTTCTTCCTTTCCTTTTTCAATTTTGTAATGTCGTCCCCATTCAGACTGAAAGTCTAGTGCCACCTACTGCCGTCACCTATTGCTTGCTATTGAGATCGCCCGCTGCCAAATCTTTGTCCGCTGCTGTCTATCCAAATCGCACTTTTTTTTAGCTTATTAATTAACTAATGAAAGCTTATTGGTTTGATTTGCTGCATTTTTGTCCAATTTTTTTTTCTTTTTTAATTTCTAACTTGTTGGTTGTTGAATGGGGGTTGATTTTGTGGATAAAAATAAGATGATGATGTTGATAATGGTGGGAGGGTTGTGGTGTTGCCAGGGACTATGATTGAAGGGTGATAGATTGCTTGGTGGCAGAGAAGATGGGCAAAATGAAGAGGAGGAGAAATGGTAGAGAGAGAAAGGGCAGTTGGAGAAGAGGAGGAAGAGTGAAAAATGGTAAAGAAAAAAAATTATATTAATTAATAACTACATTTTTTAAAGAGAAGCTTTTCATATGTTTGGCAACAAAATATAATGTTTGTTTAACTAAATGTTTAGAGTACAATGACTGATTTAACCTTTGACTATTAAGTTTTCATATTTGTCAACTAACAGGAGGGGTGGTTATAAGCGAAAAATAATATTAGTAGGGTCTAACTTTATTTAGGTCAAACCTCAATGGAGGTCAATGATATTCATTCTATTTGAAAAATAGAAGTCACACAACAGCTGTAAATAGTATTCAAATAGTTTCATAAGTTAAAGGTTATAAAAAAAATTAGTAAAATTTTTTGAGGGAGGCTTAACCCCGTAGTGGGGTGTGTTTACATCTGTATAACCAACAAGTCCCTTAGACTACTACTTAAATTGGTCATATAAGTTGTCTTTGTCTCAGTGTTAAACTATGTCATTTGGTCATGTAAGTTGTCTCAATGTTAAACTATGTTTTGTTTGAATTTTGTGGCGTTGTTCCTCTGAGTGGTGGTAATTCTCACCACCAATCACTTAGTGATCCTTACCATGATGACAAGCCTCCAACTCCACCTCATGAACAACACAAACCACAATTATACCATCTCAATTAGAACTTCGATATATCAGTTATGGAGGACTTCTACCCATTGCCATGGTTACTTTTGGTGGTTTTGCACTTAATTTCTTGTATATGGTTGGATTAATAAGTAACTAGAACCTAGACTTCTACCACATTTTTTTAAATGCCTGAGAACCAAATGTTAATTTGACTTGACTAATTCAATTTTGGACTTGGCTAGCATTATATATATGCTAATACTGTATGTTGATATCAATTGGTTAAACAATAATAATTCATAAAATGGATCCAAAATATTATTAACATTTTTCTTTCCTAATTATATTTTGGACAGAATTAAGTAGTTGACATAGACTCTAGGAGTAATTAATGTGTATCATAATCCAATCCATATGCTTTCTGCAAATAAATCGATGAATTTTCTCTGAATATTCTTTAGTTATGTATTCTCTCTCTCTCTCTCTCTCTTTCTCTATTTAAGACTTTAGAGGAGTATGTGTAGTCGCTTCACTTAATCATGCTATGTCCAAATCAATTTAAGAATTCTATCTCTTATTTATTTATTTAAGACTTTAGAGGAGTATGTGTTGTGTATTCGCTTCACTTAGTCATGCTGTCCAAATCAATTTAAGAATTCTCTCTCTCTCTCTCTTATTTATTTGTTGACTTTAGAGGAGTATGTGTTGTGCAATCGCTTCACTTAGTCATGCTACGTCCAAATCAATTTATGAATTCTCTTATTTATTTATTTTTACTATATTGCTGCATTTAACATTTGAGTTTTCTCGGCATGAGAAATTGAGCATGGTTAATAACTTGGGTTGTTTTTGCACTTGATTTTCTAGTTCGCGGATGGCTTAAATAGCCTATCTTTGCATGTGGTTTTATTAAGTAAACTAATTAAGGGAGGCACCACTCATTGATTTTATAAAAAGAGTGTCAATGGCAACTTAATTGTTAAAGCATAGAGGAATTCTTTTTCTTTTCTTTTCTTTTTTTTAAAATTAAGTTATCAGTTTCTTCCTTAAGCTCATAATTTGTGGACCCTTTGATAACACTTCTTGGGGCTTTGGAAAAAATCAATTAAGGAAGCTACTTTAATCAATAAATCTAGGGATAAAGAAAAGTTTTTTAATTTTATTTCTCAACTGATGTTTGGAATTATATATAATTTATTATTAGTTTCCATTTAAGATTCATCAATTTATCATTTAGTAGGCTATATTATAAGTACTTACTTATGTATTGCATTATTGCTTTACTTTAGTCATGCCTAAGCAAATGATTGAAATATTGCCATGGAGGGACTTTCAGCTACAAATGGACCTCTAGCTTCACAATGTTATCGTTTCATCAGTAACAAAAAATGAGAATAGTCACCAAGAAGATAAGAGACGGCTTCACTTGCTCGTTAAAGCAGCTAATTAAACAATTATTTATTTATTGGTATTTGGAAGTACTTGTTTTATTGGTATGTGGCTGCGAATTTACATAGAACTCTCATAAATCATAATCAATTATACATGTTTTTCGTTAGGCATACGGCGGCATACGCGCAATGCAACTTTTAGTCAATATCGCATGTAAAATCAAATCTACAAGAAGTTGAAAAGAATCTAATTTATTAGAATGTAGCTAATTGACTTGGGTCTAAAGGGATTTAAGAGTATTTTGCACTTACATTTGCCTTTTGTATTTATTTATTTGTTTATTAATTTATTTTTGCTTTAGGAAAGAAATGGAGGGATTAATTTGATATTGAGAACTCATCAAATGGATCCAAAAATTTATAACTTTTTTTTTTTTTTTTTGACAGAAGTAGATACTTCAGTCAGTCATGCCATGTAAAAATCATTTGATGGGTTTTCTTTAATTAATTTTTTCATTGTGACAATTTATTTTTCATCTTTTGTTTATTTGTTGGGCTTGAGAACTAGCATGCCTTTAAGTGGAGTACTAGTGCTGCACTTATTTTTTTTGAGGAAAATGCTGCACTTATTATTATTATTATTATTTTTTTCCTTTTTTATAAAAGAATGGAGATTTGTATACATAGGGTTAGCATTATTGCTTCACTTAGTCATTGCTAGTGCAAATGAACATATACATTGGGTTTTGTTTGATTCCCCCCAGAACAACTAATTACTTTAATCTTATATCCCTTATATTAATATAAAAAACAACTCTTTCATTTTTTTTTAAGTATATTTCTGGGTGAAGAAAGAAGTGGAGGTTTGTGATGTTGAGAACTCACGAAATGGGTCCCAAATATTGTAACTAGTTTTTTTTTTTGTTTTGTACAGAAGTACTTGACTCGAGACTTTTGAAGAGTATGTCTTGTGTAATTGCTTCACTTATAGCCTGTTTAATAATGTATTTATTTTTTATTTTTTTCTAATGAGTTGTGTGTATTTATTCAATTTAATAGTTAGTTAAGATTTGTTAGAATTTATTGGTATTTTTATTTTATTATAAATGTAAATAAAAATAAAAAATAATTTGAAAGTGTTTTTTATTAACTAATATTAATAAATTTTAACTGATTTTTAAACTAAATAAATTATATATAATTCAACAGAAAAAAAAAAATCCGTTACCCAACGTACTCTTACTCATACTGTCTAAAAATCAATTTGTGAGTTCTCTCTCTATCTCTCCTTTTTCTTTGTACTATATTGCAGCATTAATTAACATTTGAGTTTTCTTTGCATTTTTCCTTTTGGGGGCGTGAGAACAAATAGTTGTATAATATGTACAACACTAAGATGTGACTCAAATGGTAGGAAGTAAATGTCCACATTATTAAGTTGTGAGTTTTGACCTTACTAGCTTTATTTTATGTCTTGGCGATGGAGTTGCCCTGACAGCCTCAACACTAAGATGTGACTCAAATGGTAGGAAGTAGATGTCCACATTATTAAGTTGTGAGTTTTGACCTTACTAGCTTTATTTTATGTCTTGGCGATGGAGTTGCCCTGACAGCCTCAATCAAAGGAGTCGTTGAGGATCCGCTTGGTATTCTATGCTTAAATTTAATTGGATTGTGTCAGTTTTGATATTCATAAAAGGTCAATTATCTCCACAGTAGACTTTTAATATATATATATATTAAAAAAAAATTGTATAATATGTGGTGGTGCTACATTTACATGCTTTTGGACAACGCACAGATATACACACACATACTAGATGGTTTTGCACCAGGAACGAAACGTGCATGTGGTTTAATTTCTTATTTTGCATCTAAGTAAAACATGTGCATGTGGTCATTAGTCATTACATTACATGCATCAATAATGTTTCTCAGATTTTTGTGTGACTAATCCAAAAGAAAAACCTTATAATGCAAAATTAAATTAATTTATTTTTGATGATTTATAAAGCATAAAAAAATTAAATTAAATTAAATTTACACATAATCATTAAATTCAATACAATATAAATTCTAAATACCTGTACGTTGTTTTTTTTTTTTTTCAGACTTTAGGAGTATTTGTATTGTATTGCTTTGCTTCACTTTTCATGCTTTGTAATATTTACATAAAATATATATAATATTACCATTCGATTTAGTCTTTGATGTCTGAGTTAGTCTTTGGTCCAACGTAGGGGAACTTAAGTGGTATGAAGGTTGGTATTTCTTAGTCAATTGTGAAGGGAATGATGAGTGGACCATGTGTAACGGATTTCCTTTTAATATTACAAAGAAGGAGTTTACCAAAAAAAAATAAAATTACAAAGCAGGCTAATGACGGCTGTCTCCTTTTAAAATCAATTCAGCATTAAAACAATAAAAGAATGACTTCGCAAGTGTTACAAATGCAAAAGACAGTAAAATGAAAGCCAGAGATTTTGCCTGACACTGCAAAAGACAGTCAACTTTTTTTTTTTTCCCCCAAAAATTTGATAATACGGAACACATTTCTATTGAGAATAAAAATAAAAATATAACATAAAATATGATATATTTACAAAAGGCCCTATTTATTATTGTCTAGTTATATATTGGAGTCAATTAATTAAGATTAATCCTCTTTCATAATACATGTAAGGCCTTAAGGGTGAAAAATGCAAAAAACAAAATCAAGCATTCAATTTTGTCTGCTATGCCAGTGCTTTCAGCAACATAGTCTCGAAACACAAGCTCTCTTCCAATTTTACAACCAAAAGTTTATCCATAACCCTTCTCAGTTGGAAAAATATTTAGCACTCAAAGTACCCAAATCTAGAGAATTAACTGAACTCTAAGATTAGGTTCACTACCCAAAAGTGTACCCCAGGGAGGGATGGTCCTTTAGGAGAGGAACAACTCCAGACTGATAGCTTATTTTGGTCTAATTGCAGTCTCACTAATGCCTGGCATTTTCCTCTCATTCTTCCATATACAGAACATATGGTAAGTTGGTAAAATACAGAGGAATAAAACACCGCAAACTCGTTAGCAAACAAAAGAAAATATATAGGTCAAAACTATGAAATGTGGCATCTAGAAAATACTGAACTTAAAGTGCAATAAGCAACAATTTTGGACTCGCAGCAACAAAATCAATCTAGAGAAGCCAACGTAGAGGTTAAAAGCATAAAAATGGTATTACCTTTACAAGTGAATTGAGAGTAATTTAACTTGGTTCAAAAGCCTAAGTTTTTTGAAAACTAAAAGTTGTCTGCTTTCTTCCTCTCAAATTAAAAAATCATCTGAGACAGTTGGGTATTGCCTATAGTTGTTGGAATTTTTAAACGTTTGTAACGTTTTGTAATAATGGGTGAATGAATTGCAACGGTTTTCAATTTTAATGGTTTTCAATTTTGTAAACGTTACAAAATAAATTGTTTTGTTTATTATCTTGTAACCAATTGGCCACTGGTTTTACAAGGCTTTGAGTTTTCATTTTTGAAAAAAATATACAAAAAGAAAATCAAGTCTGTATTTTTTTTTTGTCCATGGTGATAGAAGGAAGGCTTAGTTCAAGTTCGTTGGAGAAGTTTCAGAAGGTGCACAATCTGAAACTTGAGTCAATTCATTGTATCCTGGGAGATGAACGCTCAAAGATCACAAGCACTGTGGAGCGAATTTTTCATAAGGACATTATGGTGGTATACAGGCCTCAAATTAGTATAGAAGTAACCAATTTCGACATGTTTCTTTCCTGTTATATTGGTTTGGTAAATCAACTTTGTTTTCCCTTTTGTTTAATGTTATATTTCATGCAAATTCATTTGTGAATTATACCTGTTTGATAACAATCTTAAGACAAATCTCACATGTGCCTTTGTCATCTTGAAGCAATGATGAACAGGTTGCAGTTAAAAGGAAAAGATTATTTCTTTTTGGTTTAATTTGCAATATATTTTTGGACTAATTATTTGTTGCAGGTCAATAATTTATATTAAAATTGAATTTATAGAAGCACGATGTGGCTAGTTTGGCTGATGTGGCGTTGAGGCATTGGCGTGCATGTGATGCTAGCGGCGTCAATGATGACATCATTAGGAGAGAAAATATTAAAAATAATTATTTTTTAAAATATCTTTCTCATTGTTTGAAATATTATTTTATTGCATTTTTAAAGCAATAAATTAATAGTTTCTTGGTTTCAACAAGAAAATGGCTAATGTGGGAGCAACGACTAACCCTAGGGCACAAGTACCTACTCTAGTCTCGCAACACAAATGCCTACCCATTGTGATGGTTTTCATGAACCATACGAGAGATCGGAGAAATTTAGTAGTTTGAATTTCAATAGGTGGCAATAGAAAATGATGTTTTATTTTACCACACCTGAACCTTGTGAGGTTTTTCATTGAGGATCCACAAAACAAATGGAGATGATAGAGATTTTCTCATGGTGTTTGATGTGTGGAAGAGTTCTAATTATTTGTGTCGGAACTATATATTGAGCAGTCCTAGTGATGCAATGTACAATGTGTATTGTGTAAAGAAGACGGTTAAGGAACTGTGGGAGTCCCTGCAAATGAAGTATAAGACTGAGGATATGGGCACCAAGAAATTTGTGGTGGACTGATTTCTGGATTATAAGATGGTGGACTCCAAGACTGTGGTCAGTCAAGTACAAGAGATCCAGTTGATCTTACTTGAAATTCATTCCAAAGGGATGGTCTTGAGTGAAGCCTTCCAAGTAGTTGCTATCATTGAAAGCTGCCTCCTACATTGAAGGACTTCAAGAACTACCTGAAATATAAACGAAAGGAGATGAACGTTGAAGAACTGATTGTTAGACTTCGAATTGAAGAAGACAATAGGCATTCTGAAAAGAGAGTTTCATCTCAAGCCAAAGTAAAGGCTAATGTAGTTGGAGGCTGAATGGTTACGCTATTTCTTGGAGGATATTCCTAAGTGGCCTAAGCATGTGCCATCTATTTCTATTCATTGTGATAGTCAGTCAACGATAGGTAGGGCACAAAATGTATTATATAATGGTAAGTCTAGACATATACGTCGGAGACACAATATCGTTAGACAACTAATCTCAACTGAAGTTATCTCTGTTGACTATATAAAGTCAAAGGATAACATTGCAGATTTGCTAATCAAATGGTTAAATAGAGAATTAGTTAAGAAGTCATCAAGAGGAATATGACTAAAGCCCATAAAAATAAAAGTCAATACAATTGAAATCCAACTTAGTTGACTGGAGATTCCAAGATCTAAGTATAAGGGAATTCTTCTTTCTTTTTCTTTTTTTAAATTAAATTATTAATTTGTGGACCCTTTGATAACACTTCCTGGGGCTTTGAAAAAAATCAATTAAAGAAGCTACTATAATCAATAAAGCTAGGGATAAAAACAAAATTCTAATTTTATTTCCGTTTGGAATTATATATAATTTATTATTAGTTTCCATTTAAGATTCATTAATTTATCATTTAGTAGGCTATATTATAAGTACTTATGTATTGCATTATTGCTTTACTTTAGTCATGGCTAAGCAAATGATTGAATTGTTGGGATTGTCAGATTTTGCCATGCATGGAGGGACTTTCAGCTACAAATGGACCTCTAGCTTCACAATGTTATCGTTTCATCAGTAACAAAATATGAGAATAATCACCAAGGAGATAAGAGACTAACTAGTGGAGCTCAACTTTTTTGTTCTTGTTTTATTGATATGTGGCTGCGAATTTACATAGAACTCTCATAAATCATAATCAATGTTTTTCGTTACGCCTACGGCATACGGAATGAAACTTTTAGTCAACTTCATGGATATAAAATAAAATCTACAAGAAGTGGAAAAGAATGTAACTTTTTTAGAATATAGCTAATTGACTTGGGTCTAAATGGATTTAAGAGTATTTTGTACTTACATTTGCATTATTGCTTCACTTAGTCATTCCTCGTGGTGTAGATTGAATATTTTTTTTTTTTGACTTCCTACTTTCTTAGAACCTCTAACTTTAATGTCTTATCCTTTTATGAATAAAACAAAATTTTATTATTGTTATTATTATTAACTTTTGTATTTATTTGTTTATATATTTAGTTTTGCTTTAGGAAAGAAATGGAGGGATTAATTTGATACTGAGAACTCATAAAATGGATCCAAAAATTTACAACTTTTTTTTTCTTTTCTTTGTTATTATTATTTTTTTTGTTGGCAGAAGTACTTGACTAGTATACCTGCTTCAGTCAGTAGTCATGCCATGTAAAAATCATTTGATGGGTTTTCTTTAATTAATTTTTTTCATTGTGACAATTTATTTTTCATTTTTTATTTTTTGGGCTTGAGAACTTGCTTGCCTTAAGTGATCTAGGATTAGGAGTGCTAGCACTTCACTTATTATTATTCTTATTATTTTGAGGAAAATGCTGCACTTAATATGAAAAACAACTCTCTCTTTTTTAAGTATATTTTTGGTTGAAGAAAGAAGTGCAGGTATGTGATGTTAAGAACACACAAGATGCGTCCCAAATATTAGAACTACTTCTTTGTTTTGTACAGAAGTACTTGACTTTTAAAAGAGTATGTATTGTGTAATTGCTTAACTTAGAGTTAGTTTGAGAATGAATTTATTTTTTATCGAGTTGTGTGTAAGTTGCTTAATTTAAGAATTAATTAAAATTTATTAGTCTTCTTATTTTACTATAAATGTGAACAGAAATGAAAATGACTCATTAGCAAACTCTAATTAATTTTTAAACTAAATAAATTACATATAATTTAAAGAGAAAAAAATAAAAACAAACACGTTACCAAATGGGTTCTTAGTCATGCTATGTCCAAAAATCAATTTATGAGTTCTCTCTCTATCTCTCTTTTTTCTCTATACTATATTGCAACAATAATTAACATTTGAGTTAGAACTTGAGCTTAATTTATATACGAGTAGTTGTATAATATGTAGTAGTGCTACATTTACATGCTTTTGGACAACACACAGATACACACACACACACATGTAGTAGATGGTTTTGCACCAAGAGCGAAACATGCATGTGGTTTAATTTCTTATTTTGCACCAGGTAAAGGACTAAAACATGTACATGTGGTCATTTTTTTTTTTTTTTTTTGTGAATGAAAAAAGGATATCGATGTGGATCTCATCAGTTTATAATTTTATTAGTGGATAGGGCATTTTTACTACTCTAGTTTTGCAACTTTTTAGGAGTCTGGAACAACTAGCACACACCTCTAACAGATCTCCTCTACCTTACACATTAAGTAAGAGTGAGTACACCTGAGGCAATAATGGGGATTACCAAGACTCGAACTATAATTTTTATAAGCAAATGTGATGGAACAGCTGGCTTCCTTTCCACTAGGTCAGACCCCTAGTGAACCACTAAGCGAGTGTCATTAGTCATTACATTACATGCATCAATAATGTTTCTCCCATTTTTATGGGACTAGTTCAACAGAAAAACCATATAATACATTATTATACATATATAGGCTAACACTATGTGGAGACAATATTTCAAACCATATATCAAAATATTATGTTGTTATCAACAGGTAAAACAAGAACTAATCAAATATGGATCCAAAATATTATAATCGTTTTCTTTCTTAATTTTATTTTGGACTGGAGTACTTGACTTGGACTTTAGGAATCGATGTGCTATTAGACACGTAGTACCTCTGTTCTCCATCAACAATCACTTTCAATTTTTATGAATTTTGGTTCAAGAAAATTTTCAATTTTTATGAATTTTGGTTCAAAAAAATTCTTCATTAATTATAACATATTATTATTCTTTTATACATGTAAGAAATCAATTTAGATAGATAGTAAGTCAATTTAATATAATTTTGGCAAAAAATTATAAGAAGAAGAGGACAATTTGATATTATGTCCATGTTTAGAAGGCAAATTACATATGAGTTAAAATTAAAGGTGAAATTTTGTAATTTCCCCTAATTATTTCACATTTTAAAAGTTCCGAGTCTCACTCTAACCTTTTTATTATCTTTTTTATTATTATTTTATTAAAAATAATCTTGATCTTATATATTGTCTAAGTTCTAATACATCGCTAACATGATTAGGAAAATATTAATTTATTCTTCATGATCTATAAAGCATAAAAAAATTAAATTAAATTAAATTTACATATAATCATTAAATTCAACACAGTATAAATTTCAAATTCTTGTACGTAGTTTTTTTTAGACTTTAGGAGTATTTGTATTGTACTGCTTTGCTTCATTTTTTTCATGCTTTTTAATATTATTTATATAAAATATATGTAATATTACCATTAGATTTAGTCTTTGGTCCAACGTAGGACAAATTATAAGACAGTTAATTTTTTTTTTCCAAGATTTTGATAATACGGAACACATTTTTATTGAGAATAAAAATAAAACATAAAACATAAAATATGATATATTTACAAAAAGCTCATTTATTATTGTATAAGTATATTGGAGTCAATTAATTAAGATTAATCCTCTTTCATAATACATGTAAGGCCTTGAGGGTGAAAAAAATGCAAAAAACAAAATCAAGCATTCAATTTTGTCTGCTATGCCAGTGCTTTCACCAACATAGTGTTGAAACATGAGCTCTCTTCCAATTTTTCAACCAAAAGTTTATCCATAACCCTTCTCAGTTGGAAAAATATTTAGCACGCAAAGTACCCAAATCTAGAGAATTAACTGAACTCCAAGATTAGGTTCACTACCTAAAAGTGTACCACAGGGAGGGGTGGTCCTTTAGGAGAGGAACAACTCCAGACTGACAGGTTATTTTGGTTTAATTGCAGTCTCACTAATGCCTGGCATTTTCCTCTCATTCTTCCAAATACAGAACATATGGTACGTTGATAAAATACAGAGGAATAAAACACGGCAAACTCGTTAGCAAACAAAAGAAAATAGGTCAAAACTACGAAATGTGGCATCTAGAAAATACAGAACTTTAAGTGCAATAAGCAACAAGCCAACGTAGAGGTTAAAGCATAAAATGGTATTACCTTTACAAGTGAATTGAGAGTAATTTAACTTGGTTCAAAAGCCTAAGTTTTTGAAAACTAAAAGTTGTCTGCTTTCTTCCTCTCAAATTGAAAAATCATCTGAGACAGTTGGGCATTGCCTATGTAGTATAGTGGCAACACAGAAACGTAAACTATAAAAGCTAATTATGAAGATGAAACCCATATGCCAATACATGGATGTTAACAGTTACAATCAAAGTCAGCTAAAATTAGCTAAAAATCAGAAAAACACCATCAAGCAAACCAAAACAGAAACACTCTGAATCTAGTAACACAAGTTCTTATTTCTAATTATGGAAAGTGATATCTATAGAAATTAAAGGAAAACATAGAAAGAAAGCTATTTAACCTATATGGGGACGGCGCCGTCTTAATTAAAGGCAAAGGAAGAGATGTTTTGAGGCCCATCTATGCAGAAGCCCAATCCACACGAACCCTATTTAACCTGGACGGTGCCGTTTCAATTAAAATGTAAAGGAAGAGATGTTTGGAGGCCCATATGAGAAGCCCAATCCAAACAAACCGTATTTAACCCGGACGGTGCCGTTTCAACCGCTTAGAAAACACGCAAAGAAATAGACGTTGTATTTCAAGTTTGTGTCTGGAATCTTCTGCGGCTCGTCGAGCAAAGAGGAGATAGAGAGGGACAGGTATGAGGTCGACGGCCATGGAGTTCTTCGGCGACATGGATGAGCAGGGATCGACGATGGCCATGGACGTGGACGACGTCGATCCATTGGAGGTTCTCGGCGAGGGGTCGTATCCGACAACAAGCTCGCCGACACCGACTTCTTCAACTCCTTCGAAGACGACTTCGATGACGCCGACATCAATTGATCGTCTTCTTCTTCGTCTTTCATAACCAGTTAGCATGTATTTTTATCTAGGTTTCTTCTGTAATTTTGTAATTCAGAAAATAAAATAAAATTTCAATAGAAAGGGTTTATTAAAAAGGAAAACACTTTTGTTCAGTTACTCTGCTTCAATTCAATGCACTGATTTGATTTTCTCTATGATAAATGTTTCTGGCTTTATTTATTTTTCTCGGAAAATTATTGGTTAGGCATCGGATGGGTATTTGGTATTTGTTATTTTGCTGGAGGAAGTTGGTTAAACAGTAATTTTCGCTGTTATTGCGGTGCGTTTGCTCACTGGATGCATTTATTTTCTCTTGGGACTTTAAACCTTGTCCGAGTGCAGGGCTTTCTCTCTCTCTTTCTTTTTTTTTTTTCAGCATCCAAACACAGAATTACTTTTTTTTGTTTCTTAAAATATACAAGCAACGATATCTGTAATTTCTGTGTTGGAATATTCCTAAATATGAATGGTGTGGTAATGCGACTTTGTACAATTTTGAACTTCAAGGGAACAGGAGATTGAAATTCTCTGTACAATTTTTGAACTTCAAGGGAACAAGAGATTGAAGTTATCTGTACTATTTTTAACTTCAAGGGAACAAGAGTTTGAAGTTAATCTGTACAATTTTTGAACTTCAAGGGAAAATGAGATTGAAGTTATCTGTACTATTTTGACCTTCAAGGGAACAAGAGATTGAAGTTAATCTGTACAATTTTGAACTTCAAGGGAACAAGAGATTGAAGTTATCCCACTTTACGGATGGATCCAAAAAGTTTGTTCTGAATGAGTCTTAGGCTCATTAAGTTGCCGCGTTTGCTCACTGGATGCATTTATTTTCTCTTGGGACTTTAAACCTTGTCCGAGTGCAGGGCTTTCTCTCTCTCTTTCTTTTTTTTTTTTCAGCATCCAAACACAGAATTACTTTTTTTTGTTTCTTAAAATATACAAGCAACGATATCTGTAATTTCTGTGTTGGAATATTCCTAAATATGAATGGTGTGGTAATGCGACTTTGTACAATTTTGAACTTCAAGGGAACAGGAGATTGAAATTCTCTGTACAATTTTGAACTTCAAGGGAACAAGAGATTGAAGTTATCTGTACTATTTTAACTTCAAGGGAACAAGAGTTTGAAGTTAATCTGTACAATTTTGAACTTCAAGGGAAAATGAGATTGAAGTTATCTGTACTATTTTGACCTTCAAGGGAACAAGAGATTGAAGTTAATCTGTACAATTTTGAACTTCAAGGGAACAAGAGATTGAAGTTATCCCACTTTACGGATGGATCCAAAAGTTTGTTCTGAATGAGTCTTAGGCTCATTAAGTTGCCGAAATTTCCAATAATAGATGCGTGGGTTGAGCCAGTTAGATGGTCTGTGCTCAAATCAAAGATGGTGAGATGCTTTAAGTTGTCCTACTGCTTGAGGGTAGAACCGGAAACTTTGTTATTGCTAAGACTCAAAAAGGTTAAGCTGTTGAGGTTTCCAATTGAATTGATCCAGGGACGAATTTGAAAGACTGTTATAATGAGCATTAAACTTCTCAAGAAAACACAGGTTGCCTATTTCATGAGGTATTGAAGAACCTGTTGACTTGTTAAAAGGCAGATTTCGAAGTTGATTGTGACCCAAGTAAAATGTAGGTGAGTCTAGAAAGGTTACTGGTGTAGGTGAGTAAAATGTACGCGAGTCTAGAAAGGTTACTGGTGTGGGAGGATAATGCAGCTTTTGAATGTTTAGGTCTTGAATGGTGCTGTTTATACCTTGATGCTCACGGGAACAAGAATATCACTGTAAATACGAATAAGTTTTGCTAGTTTTGATCTCCTATTGGTTTTATATTGATTGATATTAAAATAGCTAGCCCTGGTGACTGCTATGTTTTTATGCAATTTGTGGTTTGGGAGTTATGATTTTGTTTCCAGTTCTGGTTAGTGATTGCAGTGAGTCAATGCCCAGGCTCATAACTTCTTGATCTTGGTGAGGAGGATCATAGAAGGTTGGGGAAAGGGAAGAAAGCTGGCCGGAGTAGGGTCATAACTTCTTGATCTTGGTGCTTTATAGCAGGTTAACTAATTATAACAATAGGGGTGATATTGTTAGATCCTCCAATCTGAACTTGAGTATGGGACTAAAGAAAGTATGTATATTCTTATGTTTATTAGATTTATGGTCTTGTTTCCAGTAAGAATTAGCTCTTTCTTTTTATGGGCCAAAAAGAAAAGGAAGAAAAATTAATCACTTCTTTGTTTCTAATTTAATATTTGAAGCAGATCTATCTGCTTGCCTTTATGTGTGCTTATAGAGCAGAGACAATTCAGAAATAACTTGGTATTTTAAAATTGATCAAGTATTAGGACATATAAAATTTCTGAAGGTTTTACTGTGTGTGACCAGATATTATTTGGTACTGATGGAAAGGAAAACTAAAATGTGCTTTTCCAGGTTTGTCCTTTAGTAAGTTTTTCCTTGTGCATATGCTAATTGAAGTACAAAAATTATTTGTTTCCTGGTTTGTATAGTTTGGTTAGAAGGAAAAACCTAGTTATAGGAAGGTGGGACTTTTGATTACATATAATCTAATAATGTGTTTTCTCCATTATAATGATTGTATTCATTACTAAATTTGTTCACTCAAGAGGAGGATGAGACCCTAGGAGATAGTTTCTCAGACACTTGCTTCATTGATGGCCAAACCCATGGATTTTGTTACAGGCATGAAATACCATCTTCAGATTGTAGTGAATTTTCTCTGCTACTTGATGCATTGGAGGTGAGAGGTGTTGGTCCAATACGTCCTCGAGCAGAATTTGATGACCTGGTGGTGAGATGGCAGAGATGAAATGAGATCCCCTGGATACTTCCCCATAATCCTTCCAGTGGTACAACTCCAAAGCTATGCATGTCAGACTTCTCGTTTGCTCCCACATTGTAAGCAACTCTGCAAAGAACTTAGTCTTTCAGTTATTATTTTTATACAAGTTATGTAAATACAACTAACTGAAACAATAACGCAATGCATGTTTTGTACCTGATATGGAGTAAGCAAGCTAAGATTTTATGTGTCTTGAAATGAGGTGGGCATGTAGAGAAAGCAATTGGTGTAGAAAAGTTCGGAACTAGAAAGCGAATGCTTGTTATGAATATAAAATTCCTTCATTCTTAGTAGAAAATTAGTGAAGATCGAATCTTCCAGGAATGGCCATGGCCATTTTTCCTTCAAACACTTCGAATCTGAAATGGCCAAGGAATAATTATTACCACTGTCAAATAAATCACTGACACCAAGGTATTCCACATAGGTTGTTAAAGTAGATCATATAAATCATTGTCTTCTCATTTTTATTAATGAAATTATTTAGAACAATGGTATTTTAACATGAGTGACTTATCTGAATGCAAAACTTACCTGGAGCTGAATAACCCAAAGTCCCTGCAGATGTACTCCAGTTAAATGATGATTCAGGCCCCAGAATACTAGCCTAGCCAAAGTCAGCTACGTGTCCCTCATTTTGTTCATCTAACAAGAAATTGTTGCTTGATATGTCTCTATGAATTATGGCAGGTGAGCATTCATGGTGCAGATAGGATAAGGCATTAGCTAAACCTTTGACAGCATTCACTTTCTTACTCCATTTGAATTCCGTTGCTGTTACGTTATAGCTTAACATATTTTCTAAGCTTCCACTTTCCATAAACCCGTTGCTGTTACGTTATAGCTTAACATATTTTCTAAGCTTCCACTTTCCATAAACCCATACACCAGCCGTTGTTATAGTGTGTTTATGCGCATCATTGAAAGTTAGGTGAGTTACATTCCTATTTTTCTTTTCAGTAGTTTTACCTAGATTTTTGTTGTCGTATTTTCAATTCCCTTTTCTTTTCCCTCAAATTCTAATTTAATTTCAAAGCTGTTTTGATAATTTGTTATCAGTGGGGGTTCCAAGGTGTAACTCACCATCAATTTACTCATTTTAATCTTGTTGATTTGGTGGGGTCATGAAGATAAATAATTTAAAGAGTATGCAGTTTCCAATTTTTCTATGGGTATGTGGAGAAAAATGATTTATAGGAAAATGTAAGAGAAGTGAAAGTCAATTTGTCTCTAGTCAAAAATTTTGGGATCAAACAAAATCATGTTGTAAGAGGCTATGACTAACATTGTATATTATTTCCTTTCATTTCTTTCCACTTGAGAGAAATGAAGAAAGGAACTTAAGGGAAAGTAAGTATTTACTAGTTACATTTACATCTAATTCCTATTTGTTTTCTTCCTCACTCATTTTAAGCAACTAAATAAAAATTAAAAAGTGAAAAGTAACCTCCACTTTCCTTCTTAAAATTCTAGGCTTAAAACTATTCAGCTTCTTACATCTAATTCCTATGTGCTGATTACAGGCAGAAGAGTTCTGGTGCTGAAGGCGAACATCTAAAGGAAGCTACCAACGTCAACAAGTTGCTTTCAACATTGGGGAGTGTTTCTCTTTTATTTTTTGAAATTAATTAAAACACTGATCTTTGAAGTGACTGATTACTCACCTTCTGTTTATGTTTTTGTTATTTTTATATATTTGCAGACTTGTAATTACGAATTTGGTAGATATGTTCAATGGGCAATCGCTCCCTGTTTCTTACTGGGATTCAAAGCTTACATTTTTGCTTCAGGCAGCTCAGGATATTCTTTTATATCTATAAAATAAGTATTAAATTGGAGCATCAATGTTCTAAAATATCTTGTGGAAACAGAATAATCTTGACTATCATGTAAAGTAGTTTGGGAGGTCCTGTATTTGAGCAATATTTAGGCACACAGCGTTGCAGGTAAGTATTCTTAACAGTGGTATGTATTCTTAACACCTAGTTGAACGTATTGGCCCAGAAGCTCATTGACCAACATAAACTTGGAGAAACACTATGTTTTGTTTCTTGTTTCCAGGGGAGGGTGAGTGGATTTGCTTCACTTATATGAAGTATCAATAGCAGCCAGAATCAAGGTCAACAGCATCTAGTGGATGAATAAAACTAGATCAGTCAGTTTAGATAGTTGTTCTTTAATACAAAAATTGTCTGATCCATGATGTTCCTTTTTCAGGATTCTTTACGAGGGATTCCAAAAACAACTATATTTGTAAATATAAGCTTCTTGTTGGTCAGCAAATCGTTTCTTTATTCTTCTTTCTGTCTTTTATTTTATTATTTGAAGAAAAATATTGGCAATTTTCCTTCTCTGATCTTTTTCTGTTTGCTATTATTTTTTTGTTACACTTTTGGGCTAATTTGCACCTTGCAATTACTGAGGTATTAGCTTTGTAGTTATAATTTTTAATTGTTTAATTATGTTTTGTAGCTTTGTTGCATGAGGATTACTTGTCCTCTATTTTATACGTTGTATTGATTTCCTATTAATAAAAGTATGTTTCTTATATAAAAAAAAAGGTATTAGCTTTGTTTATTTATATTTATGAACTATGTACTTGAACTTTAAAACTCACTGCATTGCATTTCAGTAATTTCTTGTTTTATGTGATGTTTTATTTTGGGAACCTTGCAGTTGTTCTTCGGAGACACTGAGCGCTTTGAGGTTTGCAACATGCAAAATTTCTTAAGGATAATGCATGTCAAAAACCTTTCCATGAACATAATTGATTTTCTTTGTTTAATACGTAGCCTCTTAATATGTTGATTATTTTCTTTTGTTGCTTTAGTTTTATTTAGATTGTAATTATGAAAAGCTTACTATTAACTGTTATCCATTGCTTGACATTCTATGGTTTTATTAGTTGATATTGCTGCTGGAATATGATGTTTTTATTTGTTCCGGCTCATCGGAAGTTACTTTGTTATTTTTTCTGCAGGCAATTGTAAATGTGAATGCATGAGGAGCCATCACCGGTGCCAAGCTCCTGCACTGTTTCCTTGAGTGCAGGGCACAACTTCATCTATTCATTTTTTATTTTTTAGTTTAATTTTTCTGCTATGGTTCTAGTTGTGTTCTTGTTTCTTTGTCGTTGTAGTTGATTAAAGAGGTAATACTATAAATCCCACCAATAATCTTAATGAATATGCCACCCCATCAAAATTAACGTCAGTTGCTTTAAGTGTCCATTCGTTGATTGAGGTTTTTGACGGTCACCAATAGTACTAATTGAAGGTATTATAAGTCACTGATCTTCTACTTACACCACCCATTAAAAAATGACTTCCCTTCACACACCCACCTGCTCAAGGTCTATATTTCTCTAGCGTCACCCATCACATCATTCACTATCAGAAACCTTTTATTAGTCTTGTATTGTCTGTCGTTGAGCATGTTGCTGTATCTTAGCTTCTTTGGGTTTTTGTTGCGTACCACATACCATTGCTCCAAGATTGTTGCAACCATGGCTTTGTGAAGGATTTGCTTGATATGTTTGATATTCTCCTTGTTGGCTGACGTCAGTTAAAGGATAGGTCTACTTACCCTCACCTGTTTTTGCCTCTTCAAACACTATTGTCCGGCTGAGGTTTACTCTGTTTTAGTACTTATTTCAGTTCATTTTTAGTGCTTTTAAACATATTTTCTTTTGAACTTGGGATTCTGATCAATAATGCATTTGTAAAGAAAAAAAAAATCCTTTATTAATTTTGATCCCTCATTTATAAACAAAGGTTGAAAAATGAAAGTTTAAGTAATTTACGATCTTATATGAATTTACTATTGTGTTTTTAATAAATAAAAAGCTTTAAAGTATAAATGAATTTATTAGAACTTTCTATCTTGTTTTTTAATTCTTTTGGTTTTTATTTTCTGTTGCGCAAATTTTTATAGTATTTATTTATATTTTTTTAATCATATCAATTTTTTTTTTTATCATTAATTTCTTTGAAGTATATGTAAGTTTTCCAATTTCTGGAGGGATGGGGCCAGATAATGTATTACTTGCTAGGTGTAACTCTTTGAGCTTAGTGAAGTTCCCTATAGCGGAAGGAATCAATCCAGAAAACATGTTGCCAGCTAGTTCTAGATTTGTCAATTTGCACAAGTTTCCAATGAATGTAGGGATTGAGCCAGTGAGTTTGCTCTTATACAAAGAAATAATGTCCAGCTTTTTGAGTGAGGGATCCAAGAAGATTGTTTCCATAGAGTCTTAGACTCGTTAAGTTGCTCACCTTTCCAATAATAGATGCTTGGATTGAGCCAGTTAGATGGTTTGGACTCAAATCAATAGAGTTGATTTGTAGACTTGTTAGTAGGCCTATTTCTTAAAGAAAATTATCAGACAAGTCAAGGTAGGTGAGCCAAGAAAGGTCCCTGACTCGTTACAAACGATCCCAGCACACTTGTAAAAGTAACTAAATATACTTTGTATTTGGTTACTCGTTGGGTTATAATTGCTAAACCGGGTGAGTAGCTGTTTTGAATTAATTACTTTGTGATTGTAACTGTTGTGTGTAGGATAAGAATGCTTTATAGCAGATTATGTGCTAATTTTGACTGCAAATGGTGTGCATTAAACTCCAATATCCATCGCTGCTGACAAAAATTGTAAATACTTCTTTGAGACGTGACACTGATACAACTTAGGAATTTAGATCATTTGAGGGAGGAGAGGACCTAGAGATTTAGATAACATATCCTGCAAATGGTTATTTTTAAAGAGGTTGACATAACATTAGCAGAATTGTTAATATTGGAAACTTAGGGTAGTAGTTAAATGAAAAAACTTATAAGGTACTAAATCAATTTAACTATTGGAGCAAATTAAATTAAATGTCTCAAATTGTTATTTGAATTTAGAACATTCATATGTATGTCGAACCAAAAAAAATGTTTAAAGAGAGGAAATGGCAAAGTAAAGAAATGCATTACAACACCATGACAAAAGTGAAATAAAATACAAAAATATACACACAACAACATGATCGTACAAGGAAAGGATTGCAACTAACTGTGTGAACAGGATGTCCAAGTTGGCGGATCAAACAACTGTTGTAACGTAATCAGATCAAGAGGCACTGACAGAGAAGGTGATGAAGCTGCCAATTTGTCAGAAACTTGCTTCATAGTTGGCCGAGATTGTGGATTTGCTTGCAGACATGCAAATGCTGTATTTGCAATGGAGACCACTTGGTTAGCTATTTGATTTCTTGGCGGTGACAGCCGTTGATCCATTACATTCCTAAACAGAATCTGATGATGAACGGCTGGTGACGATGATGATGATCGTAAGGGAAGAGACGAGATAAGATCTCTTGGATGGTTTCCCATGATCACTTCCAATGTTAATACTCGAAGCTGTACATGTCGCACTTCTCATTTACTTCCATTGTGTATGCAAGCTCTTCAGCGAAACATATTGTTTTAAGTTAATATTTCCCAATGATTGAGATTAAATATTACATATTCTAACTTGCCCACAACTAAGTGTCAAATAATTAAGCATAATCCTCTTTATACATGCAAGGCCTTAAGGGTGAAAAATCCAAAAAAATATAACCAAGCATTCAATTTAGTCTTTTATGTCAAGTACATAAATGAAATGAACAAAACCTGAGCTGCCTAGTTAATTATCAAAAGGTAAAATGATAAGCCAATATTTTAATGGAAACTAAATTGTACCTGGGGCTGCATATCCAAAAGTTCCAGCGAATGAAGTCCAATTTGATGAATAAGGATCAACAGTTCTGGCAGAACCAAAGTCAGAAAGATGAGCTTCATACTCTTCATCCAACAAAACATTCTTGCTTGATATGTCTCTGTGAACAATACAAGGACAACATTCATGGTGCATGTAGGATATAGCATTGGCTAAACCTGTGACAACTTTCACTCTCTTACCCCACTCTAATTCCATTGCTTTTCCATCATCGCTAAGTATCTTTTCTAAGCTTCCCTTTCCATGAACTCATACACCAAAATGAATGTCTTGTATGCAAACAAAATCCATAAAGCTTGATGATATTTCGGTGCCGTATTTTTGTCAAAATATTAGTCTCACTTTCGAAAGCTTCCTCATTGGCTACTCCACCATTCTCATGAATTTTTTCACGGCAACAACTTGACCAGTTGACAGCAGTGTCTTATAAACACTCCCACATCCACCAACTCCAATGCAATATTTGGAGTCAAAGTCTTCTGTGGCTTCGACTATTTCTTTATGAACCCTTTTGCCATCATGACCCCACGCAAGAAAGAAAGTTTCATTTTGTGTTACTCTCGGTTCTTCAACGTTGTTCCTTTCTCTTTTTGACTAATATAAAGCACTCCAACAATGATACAAAATAGCATGAAGATGACCAATATAGAGACTATGACTAAAATTATGACAACTTCATTGCTACTTTGTTTAGATATGGGGCAGGGCTTCAAACTAGAATTGTTGCCGCACAACCCTTTATTATTGCCCACTGAGGCTTCAAAGAATGCTTTGTTGGCAGGGAGGGAACCTTCTAACTGGTTGTAGGACATATCAACAGATGTCAAGCTTATCATCTCTTTAAATGTAGGTGGAATTGAACCAGAGAAATTGTTGTGGGAGATGTTGAATATTTCAAGCTTACTCAAATGTCCAAGCTCTAGAGGTAGCTGTCCAGTAAGAACATTCTCACTTATGTCAAGATTTTCAAGAGACTGCAAATTTCCAATTTGGAGAGGAACATTTCCACTGAATCTGTTATTTCTCAAGTTCAATTTGAGTAGTTTTGAACATTGTTCCAATTGTTCGGGTGGTCCACTCAATTTGTTTGTTGAAAGGTCAACTTCCTGAAGTTCAGATAACATTCCAAGTTCTGTAGGAACTTTGCCTGAAAGATTA
This sequence comes from Rhamnella rubrinervis, assembly GCA_007844105.2. Taxonomy (NCBI): domain Eukaryota; kingdom Viridiplantae; phylum Streptophyta; class Magnoliopsida; order Rosales; family Rhamnaceae; genus Rhamnella; species Rhamnella rubrinervis. Next base: position 6,255,009 of record CM017574.2, on the reverse strand, counting down.
TTATTGTTCAACTTGAGGTTGAACAACAATTTTAATTTCCCTAACTCTTTTGGAATTTCTCCAACCATTAGATTTCTTGACAAGTCAATTTCACGCAATTTAGCAGCATTTCCAAGACCCGAAGGTATTCTACCAGTGATTTTATTGTTGGACATCTTTAGGCTAACAAGTTTAGGACATTTCCCCCAATTTCCAGTAATTCTACCAACAAACTTTTGTTGCTTAAGGATATATAAACCAAGTTTGAATATATTCCAAAATCTTCTGAGATGTTTCCTGTGAGTTGATTTACTTGAAGATGAACTCTGAATAAGGTGCTGCAGTTTCTCAAGCTTTTTGGAATGGAACCTGTGAGGTTGTTATACGATGCTTGAAACCATGTAAGCCTTCCACCACGACAAATATTTTCTGGAAGATTTCCGGAAATGAAGTTGCTCCCTATTTGGAACTTTTCCAAATTGGTAAGATTGTTCATTTCTACAGGAATTGGACCTGTGATTTTGTTTATGAACAACTTTAGGGTAGTAAGGGACTTAAGGTTTCCAATGGATGCAGGGATTGAACCAGAGAGATAATTTTGATATAATTGAAGCACGATGAGAGATTTAAGTTGTCCTACTTCTCGAGGAATGGAGCCAACAATATTGTTTTCACTAAGGTCGAAATCCGATAACTTGCTCAGGTTTCCAATGGATAGAGGGATTGAACCAGTAAGATGGTTTGTATACAATCGAAGTATTGTGAGAGATTTAAGTTGTCCTACCTCTTGAGGGATGGAGCCAACGATATTGTTTTCAAAAAGGGTTAAATTAGATAACTTGCTGAGGTTTCCGATGGATACAGGGATTGGACCACTGAGATGATTTGTAAACAATTGAAGCACAATAAGAGAGTTGAGTTGTCCTACTTCTTGAGGAATGGATCCAGTAATGTTGTTTTCACTAAGGTCTAACTCAAATAACTTGCTCAGGTTTCCGATGGATACAGGGATTGAACCAGTAAGATGGTTTTATACAACAGAAGTATTGTGAGAGATTTAAGTTGTCCTACTTCTCGAGGGATGGAGCCAACAATATTGTTTCCATTAAGGCCTAAATTAGATAACTTGCTTAGGTTTCCGATGGATACAGGGATTGGACCACTGAGATGATTTGTAAACAATTGAAGCACAACAAGAGAGTTGAGTTGTCCTACTTCTTGAGGAATGGATCCAGTATTGTTGTTTTCACTAAGGTCTAACTCAAATAACTTGCTCAGGTTTCCGATGGATATAGGAATTGAACCAGTAAGATGGTTTGTATACAATCGAAGTATTGTGAGAGATTTAAGCTGTCCTACTTCTCGAGGGATGGAGCCAACAATATTGTTTTCATAAAGGTTTAAAACAGATAACTTGCTCAGATTTCCGATGGATGTAGGGATTGGACCACTGAGATCATTTGTATACAAAGCAAGAAGAGAGAGCTAAGTTGTCCTACTTCTTGAGGGATTGAACCTGAAAGACTGTTATGGTAAAGGCCAAACTCCTCAAGAGACACCAACATGCCTACTTCAGGAGGAATATTTCCAGAGAATTGATTATAACCCAAGTCAAGGGAGGTGATTAGTCTAGAAAGGTTACTGATTTGAGAAGGTATACTTCCATAAAGTGAATTGTTATACAAATCAAGAGAGAGTAAGTTGGGAAACGATGAGAAGTTAAAGTATCGGAGCGTACCTTTCAGATTACTGCTAGACAGGTTAATCTCGGTGACACTCCCAAACTCGTTACAAACAATCCCAATCCATTGACAGCAGTTACTTTGAGAAGAATTAGTAGAAGGTGAAGTGGAATTGTAAGAAGGAAGCAAGTTCCAAGAGGAAAGAAGAGAATGATTAGTTGGATTGTGAAGGCTATTTTTCCATTTCAGAAGGGCCTCTGCTTCACTTCTTGTTGCAGATGGACAAGGAGACAATAGAATGAGGATGAGAATGGAAACAAAGAAAATCAGGAGATTGTTGGAGATTGGCATGGCTACGAAGTTGGGTTGTATTTTGCACTTGATTCTCTAGTTGGTGGCTGCCTTAAATAGCCTATTTTATGTACTCGTTAATAATGCAAAGCTTAAATGCCTATGCTTTGTTTAAAAAAAAAGAAAAGAAAAGAAAAGAAAAAGAAAACAATATTTTATTGTCATGGATAGAAGTTTAAATAAATATCTGTCTAATAAAGTTCCCATTAACTTGTTCGGACTTTTTTCCTTTTTGTTAAACATCTAATTAATTTTTAATTGGTTGAATTGTAATAGAGCACAGCTCACTTGAAAGTAAAATATTTCAATTGTTCTGTTTCTTTTCTCTTTCTCCTTACAAGTTTTTTTTTGATAAATCTCCATTACAAGTTATTTCCTTGAAAAACTTCTTTTGTAATAAAAATAAATATGTAAATATAAACATGTCAACTCTATATGTTAATGTTTTGTTCATCACTTTTTTGTGCACAAACTAGTGGAGATAAGAGACTAACTAGTGGAGCTCAACTTTTTTGTATGGAATGATGAGTGGACCATGTGTGACAGATTTGCTATCTGTTCAGGTGGTGAATTCTAGCATAAGGAGGCTAATGATGACTGTCTCCTTTTAAAATCAATTCAGCATTAAAACAATAAAAGAATGACTTCGCAAGTGTCACAAATGCAAAAGACAGTAAAATGAAAGTCAGAGATTTTGCCTGAGACTGCAAAAGACAGTTAGATTTTTTTTTCCCCAAGAATTTGATAATACGGAACACGTTTTTATTGAGAATAAAAATAAAAATAAAACATAAAATATGATATATTTACAAAAAGCTCATTTATTATTGTCCAACAAGTATATTGGAGTCAATTAATTAAGATTAATCCTCTTTCATAACGCATGTAAGGCCTTAAGAGTGAAAAAAATGCAAAAAACAAAATCAAGCATTCAATTTTGTCTGCTATGCCAGTGCTTTCACCAACTTAGTGTTGAAACATAAGCTCTCTTCCAATTTTACAACCAAAAGTTTATCCATAACCCTTCTCAGTTGGAAATATATTTAGCACACTAAGTACCCAAATCTAGAGAATTAACAGAACTCTAAGATTAGGTTCACTACCTAAAAGTGTACCCCAGGGAGGGTGGTCCTTTAGGAGAGGAACAACTCAGACTGATTGGTTATTTTGGTCTAATTGCAGTCTCACTAATGCCTGGCATTTTCCTCTCATTCTTCCAAATGTAGAAGATATAGTAAGTTGGTAAAATACAGAGGTATAAAACACTGCAAACTCGCTAGCAAACAAAAGAAAATTGGTCAAAACTATGAAATATGACATCTAGAAAATACTGAACTTTAAGTGCAATAAGCAACAATTTTGGACTCACAGCAACAAAATCAATCTAGAAAGCCAACCTAGAGGTTAAAGCATAAAAATGGTATTACCTTTTGAAGTGAATTGAGAGTAATTTAACTTGGATTAAAAGTCTAAGCTTTTTGAAAACTAAAAGTTGTCTGCTTTCTTCCTCTCAAATTGAAAAATCATTCGAGACAGTTGGACATTGTATGGACAAAATTCCCATTGGGTGGGCGAGTAAATCCAAGGTGAAGGATCGGTTTGGGCCAATGGGGCCCCAGGTGAGAGAACAATATGATCCATTGGATTGGACTGTCAAAGCTAAACCAACCGGAGCGAAGGGCTGGGTTGTGGCTCTGAGAGAGATATCTGCGTCTAATTCGGAAGACTCAGCTCGGACATGAGAAGAGCCAAGTAACGATCAACCACAAGTAGCTCGGAACGGTCTTTCTTAGCCTGAATACAGTGAGAGTTAAGGAAAGTTCCAAATATGAAAGTTCATTCAGCAAGTAATGCTAGATTCTCTTTCATATTACACTTTCTTAATATGGATGAGCAGATTGAGGACTTACCTCAAATCAAGGTGGCTAGGTTTTCCTATTTATGTCTAGGGTCTCCTATTCCTACCTTGATGAAAAAACCAGAGTTAAGGCTATAAATACCCTACTATCACTTTACAGCAAATGTATGCACTCTCGGCTGATTTTACAATCAAAGCTTAAAGAATACTCAAACACATACTGACTTGAGCGTCGGAGTGTCTTTAGCCAGTACCACACCAGTACCTCAAGCTTTCACATTCGTCCATTTAAACAGGCATTGCCTATAGTATAATAGCAACACAGAAACGCAAACTATAAAAGCTAATTATGAAGATGAAACCCATATGCCAATACATGGATGTTAACAGTTACAATCAAAGTCAGCTAAAATTAGCTAAAAAATCAGAAAAACACCATCAAGCAAACCAAAACAGAAACACTCTGAATCTAGTAACACAAGTTCTTATTTCTAATTATGGAAAGTGATATCTATAGAAATTAAAGGAAAACATAGAAAGAAAGCTATTTAACCTATATGGGGACGGCGCCGTCTTAATTAAAGGCAAAGGAAGAGATGTTTTGAGGCCCATCTATGCAGAAGCCCAATCCACACGAACCCTATTTAACCTGGACGGTGCCGTTTCAATTAAAATGTAAAGGAAGAGATGTTTGGAGGCCCATATGAGAAGCCCAATCCAAACAAACCGTATTTAACCTGGACGGTGCCGTTTCAACCGCTTAGAAACACGCAAAGAAATAGACGTTGTATTTATAGTTTGTGTCTGGATTCTTCTGCGACTCGTCGAGCACAGAGAGGGAGATAGGGAGAGAAGGTATGAGGTCGACGGCGATGGAGTTCTTCGGCGACATGGATGAGCAGGGATCGACAATGGCCATGGACGTGGACGACGTCGATCCATTGGAGATTCTTGGTGAGGGTGTTGTATCCAACAACAAGCTTGCCGACGCCGACTTCTTCAACTCCTTCGAATACGACTTCGATGACGCCGACATCAATTAATCGTCTTCTTCTTCTTTCAATTGAAAGGGTTTATTAAAAAGGAAAACACTTTTGTTCAATTGCTTCAATTCAATGCACTGATTCGATTATTGGTTAGGCATCGGATGGGTATTTGGTATTTGTTATTTTGCTGGAGGAAGTTGGTTAAACAGTAATTTTCATTGTTATTGCGGTGCGTTTGCTCACTGGATGCATTTATTTTCTCTTGGGACTTTTAAGAAACCTTGTCCGAGTGCAGGGCTTTCTCTCTTTCTTTCTTTTTTTCTCAGCAGCCAAACACAGAATTGCATTTTTTTTTTTTTAAATATACAAGTAACGATATCTGTAATTTCTGTGTTGGGATATTCCTAAATATGAATGGTATGGTAATACGACTTCGTACAATTTTGAGGGAACAAGAGATTGAAGTTAATCTGTACAATTTTGAACTTCAAGGGAACAAGAGATTGAAGTTAATCTGTACAATTTTGAACTTGAAGCGAACAAGAGATTGAAGTTATCCCACTTTACGGATGGATCCAAAAGTTTGTTCTGAATGAGTCTTAGGCTCATTAAGTTGCTGAAATTTCAATAATAGATGCGTGGATTGAGCCAATTAGATGGTCTGTGCTCAAATCAAAGATGGTGAGAAACTTTAAGTTGTCCTACTGCTTGAGGGGTAGATCCGGAAACTTTGTTATTGCTAAGACTCAAAAAAGGTTAAGCTGCTGAGGTTTCCAATCGAATTGATTGAGGGGACGAACTTAAAAGACTGTTATAATGAGCATTAAACTTCTCAAGAAAACACAGGTTGCCTATTTCATGTGGTATAGAAGAATCTCTTGACTTGTTAAAAGGCAGATTTCGAAGTTGATTGTGACCCAAGTAAAATGTAGGTGAGTCTAGAAAGGTAACTGGTGTGGGAAGGTGTACTTCCTTAAAGCGTGTTGTTATACAGCACAAAGGTGAGTAAGTCGGTAAGGGATGAGAAGCTGAAGGTTTGGAGCGTACCTTTCAAGTTACTGCTTGTAAGATTACTCTCAGTACCTAACCCGTTACAGACGATCCCAACCGAGTCATAGAAGCTGTTGCTGCCTCTATGTTTGATGTATTGAGAATTATTATGATGAAAGCAGCTTCCATGAGGAGAGAAGAGTTGGATTATAGGGCTTTTGCTTATTGTCCTTCTTGTGTAGTTCCTCTTTATGTGCTAACAACACTTGCAGTCACAGACGAAGCAGGAATCGGTAAATTGACAATGGTGATAACAAAAGAGAACAGGATTAGCATTCTAATCTTATTGAAGACTAGCATTCTAATCTTCTTGGAGATAGGTATATTTAATAATGATACTAGAACTCGGGGATTGCACATAGAAATCCACATTATGTATTTGTAATTTTCATCCTGCCAAAGTAGCTTTTGACATTGGTTATTGTAACAGGAGGATAGTGCAGCTTTTTCAATGTTTAGGTCTTCAATGGTGCTGTTGAGACCTTGATGCTCACGCTCAAAGGAATATCACTTTTGATAAAGGGGAACAAGAATATCACTTGAATATGAATAAGTTTTTGTTAATTTTGATCCCCTATTGGTCTTTATAGTGATTGAGATTAAAATAGCTAGCCCTGGTGACTGCTATGTTTTTATGCAATTTGAGGTTTGGGACTTATGATTTTGTTTTCAGTTCTGGTGAGTGATTGCAGCGAGTCAATGCTCAGGCTCATGACTTCTTGATCTTGGGATTTGCCTGCAGGAGGATCATAGAAGGTTGGGGAAAGGGTAAACTACTTGCAACAATGGGGGTGATATTGTTAGATCTTTCAATCTGAATTTGAGTGTGGGACTAAAGAAAGTATTTATATTCTTATGTTTATTAGATTTATGGTCTTGTTTCCAGTAAGAATTAGCTATTTCCTTTGTATGGGCCAAGGAAAAGGAAGAAATTAATCACTTCTTTGTTACTAATTTAATATTTGAATCAGACCTATCTGCTTGCCTATAAACTAAAATGGATCACATATATAGTTTCTGAAGGATTTTCTGCTCGTGACCAGATATTATTTGGTTCTGATGGAAAGGAAAACTAAAATGCGCTTCTCCTGGGTTTTTGTGTAGTAGGTTTTTCCTCTAGTAAGTTTTTCCTTGTTGCAT